>JAVQJD010033520.1:0-25368 GCA_036023655.1 Nannoperca australis | reverse complement strand
CATTTCACAACGTATGGTGGTGAATAAGTGTGACTTTTCATGGAAAACACAAAATTGTTTGGGTGACCCCAAACTTTTGAACGGTAGTGTATATATATATATATATATATATATATACAGTATTATAGCGACAGGCCAGTGGAGATAATCGGAGATAATGAATAATTTATGTTTTACAGAAAGTTGGTATGATTATTGTCTTGTTACTCTCCCACACTGTGGACATTTTGTAAGTGATTCGTGTTCACCTGTGTCTGCTTGGCTCAGCGAATAACAAAGAAGAGAGGGGTCGCGCGGTCTTAAGAGATTTTTGTACTTACTTGTAATGCGGTTGTATGGACGACTCAAAGCCTCCATAGCCATAAAGGAAGACGGGGTGAGTCCCGTCCTTCTTTAGGCCTCTGGCGTGAACTAAGAACATGGGGATCTTGGTTCCATCTTTGCTGGGATAAAACACCTGGAAATGGATGAGACCAAATCAGTCAGTCACTATGTTTCTCAGTGTTATTAAATGGCACAGCTTTCACATTCATGTTTTTACTAAGTCTGAAATGAGCCACACACACACACACACACACACTAACACTTCCTCAACCATAGTTCATAGGAAATTCTGGCATCATGATATTCCAACTACAATGTGTGATAGCACAACAACAAGAAGCAACAGTAAAAAGTAAGAGTAATGAGGAAGTGTGAGCTCGACACATAGTTTACAAAAAGAGAGATAAGTAAAGGAGGATGTTACCTGGCTGGTCTGATAGTCCTCTTGCTTGATACCTTTTAACTCCACCTCCCTGAACACTCTGGGCTCTGGGGTCGAATCGCTCAAATCACAGTGGTAAATGATACCTGGGCACCACAGGACAAAAGGTTAGAGGTCATTGTGTGTTTAACTGCATGGGGATGTATCAATAACTGATTGTTCACACGCTAATTCAATGCCAAATTACGTGCCCTGCAGTTACAGCAAAATGTAACCCCAAAAAAAGAAAAAAGAAGATATTTTAAGCAGTATTTGGTCTTTACTTTGAGATTAATGTTTCTTTTTCTTACATCTAATGTATAATTTCAGAGTACAGTAGCAATGCAGCACTTGCAGCAATAGATTTACATATTTTAGATAATAGTGCAACCATTATTCGATCAGCTGAAAATTAAACGGCAATAGTTTTTTTCATTTTTGAGCTAAAATGACAGAAATTCACTTGTTGTTGCTTATCAAGTGTGAGGATCTCCGGCTAGTCTTTATCACATATGAGTAAACTGAATATATTCTGGTTCGTACTTTTGGACGAACAGAAAAAGGACTTTGCAGAAAACAATTAATCCAAAAATATTTAGCAGATTACTCAATAGTAAAAGTCATCGTTAGTTACAACCCTAATTAATGCAATGTACTTAAAGAGGTTTTGTGTGCAATGTTTTTCATCACCACTTGGGATTAATAAAATGATATGTTATAGCATTTAGTTTATATTTTAGAGCAATAATTCTACTAATGTGAGACAGCTAAAACACAATTGATAAAAAGACAGAGTTACCGGGTGTAGTGAAGGAGGTGAACTTGTAGAAGAAGTCGGGGTGTTTTTTCTTGCAGCTCACTCCGGCCACTGTGCCGACATCCAGCGGCAGGTCCCTGACCAGGCGGCCTGTGGACAGCTCGTACACCTGCAGGATATCCTTCACGTCATGGAGATAGTTTACCACCAGGTGGCGCTGGTTCACACAGGAGACCAAGCCTGCAGGACGACATAAAAAGCAAGCAATGGGAAGTGAAAACGGCAACATGTGTAGCTGGTTTTTCTCAACACTGTAACCAATGGAAACAGAATCCTTGTTGTCGGTCCTCCTTTCTATGTTACTACCAATGCCAACTTCCTCTCTGCTAATTCTCCCATTTATCTTGAAAGAGTCAACTCATGATCTTTGGATAAAGCTAAATATAATGGATATGGATTTAAATAGCACGCATTAATTAGTTCAGTTAATTGAGATCATCAACAGCCAGCAGGGGGCAGTATAATATACTATAAGTGTAACATGTAAATGCATGACCACTGCTCAGTAGCAGACAGTGGCGCTGCAGAGGCTGCCTTCTCTTGGCTGCTTATTACACACAGCAACAACAATACCATATATGGCATTTTTCCGTTACGTGTCGTCAGTGCACAACACAGTAAACTGTTGAATGAATTTACTTTGTACTTTACATCAATTGCATTACACTCACAGTAACAACAACCACCACCACTATGAGGGCCAACTTGGGGAGCAGAAATGGAGTGCGACTAATTGATATGGGACATATTATTGAACAGATACTGCACAGATCACAAGGCTATTATAGTAGCTGGACCGAAGACAGCATTATCACAGAGTACCGTACTCTGTACTGACAAACCATGACTCTGTTACCATGGCAACAACAAATAAAGTGCCCTGAAATAACTTTGTTATGATATGGGGCTATATAAATAAAGTTTAATGGAACAAGTATTATACTGCCATGCTCAGATCGGACGTGCACACTGTACAAACATCATTATGTGGAAAACTACTTGTTTATAAAAACATTATTCATTTAAAAAATTTGCCTCAAACATTGACATGGGAGAAAACAAAAGATCACTAACTTACACTAATAAAGCAGTTTCAGTGATTTCACTGAAACTTTAAGTGCTACTGTTTAGCATTTTTCAGCAGAATACACACATTTACTACATGTTTTATAACAAATTATAAAGTAGTTGAATGCAGATATAATGACATACGTGCCTATTAAAGTACAATATTTGTCAGCAATAATAATTTCTCCTATGAAGATATATTTGTGTTTTACTGTATTGTCACTCTGTTTATCCACCAGCCTCCACTTATAGAGCCCACAATAGAAGTTATAGTATACAAATACATTAACACTAATATCTAATGGCAACTACATTATAATAAGTTTGTTATAAAAGATGTATTCATGTTTATATACTGCTCAGAAATGCTAAACAGGAGGACTTAACATGAAAGTGTTGCTCACTACGTTTGTGCTGCTGTGTGAATGCGTTTGACACACAACTCAGCTGACACTTCACTGCTGTGCGTTTCACTCATCTCTGTGTACAGTTACCATCATTCATATGACTCATAACTCCTCAAAAAAGTTAATGGCAAAGTGCTTATGGGCCCAGTTTCACTTTTTGAGCAGAGTTCCCTTTGACGAAGGCCTTCGACCAAAAACACAGAACTTCCCAGTTGGTGTGGTTGGACTGTCATCGAAATATTAGAACAGATATTCAGCGAAAAACATTTCGCAAGGGCCAAATTGTGGAAGTTTGATTCCACGTATAAGTCCTTTACGTCTTTCTAAGGTTTGGTGGAGTTTTCACACGCTCTTAACACAAGCACACAGCCGTCATGCCAACAATGGACTGTTTAACAAATTGCAAGCACAACTGCTGTGCGAACTTTCAGGCGCAATACATTTCTCCTTTAGAGAACTGATAATAGAAAGGTGGACTACATGGCTGAATTTGTCATCTACTTTATATTGTATTGAAATTTCCATTCAGTCTCACCCAGGACATCCTTGTCGTGCTGTGGTATGAGGGTGCTCCAGTGCTGCCTGTCTGGTTTCTGGATGTCTATGTTGATGAGACAGTACCGAGGAGCATCCAAGTTGGAGTGGAACGTGAACACAGTCCCCTCATTGGTGATGTACGAGTACTGGGCATCAAAGTTGTCCACGAGTTTGACCCACGGCAGCAGGCCTGGAGGAGAGGATGAATAAAATGACAAAAATCGAAAATTAGACAAAGATGCGTCACAGGATTTTCATCTCTATCATTCACCATTGGGAGTTGCAGGTAATTATATCTCTAGCACAGGCACAAAATCAAACCAAACGCACATCCTGTCCACCTGAATTATGGGGGTTGTAAGGACAAATACCACACTTTCACAACAGACTTGCAGTAGAAAGTGTCAAAACTCGTGTGCGTGGGGGGAGACCGAAAACAGGCTGAGTAGTGAATTTTGAAGTCTCAACATCTGGTAACATGTTTTCATGCTGACACAGCATGGTTGTTTTGTGCTACGGAGCTGTCGAGATCTGATCCGTTGCCAATGGAAAACACTGGCATGGTTTTCTATGATTCCATGTTTCATGTGCGAGATGACACGCATTTCACCAGAACTGTTCAAGCAGCTCTGGCTCATATGCAAGATATGATGATAGCATTAAAAGTAGACACAAAAAGGAAAGCAATATGACAACAACAAGGCAGGTTGTTTTGTTTTAATGCTGTTTAATCTCCTGTGCCACTAATGATTGCTATTAAAACAGTGAGAATGCTGCGACGATTAGTCAGTGGATTCATCAATTTTCCAAGCAATATTCTCTTGTTCAAGCCTCTCAAATAAGAGGATTTGCTGTATTTCTTTGTCATGTAGCATTGTTTACTGATGATCTTTGGGTTTTGAACATTTGGTCGAACAAAACAAGACATGGTAAGACATCATTGTGCAACCTGGGATATACATTTCAAAATACAATATTTAAAAAGTGACATGTTTTTCTAAATGCTTAGATCTCAGTCGGAGCTCGTCACAAGGATACAGACCTGAGATGCCGTCGGGCAGCTGCTGAAGGTCACAGTACCACAGCTGGTTGACCGGCTCACAGCCTTCAGTGATGGACAAAATAGCATATCTGCCGTCATCTGATATCTGTAAGAGGAAGGAATCAAGATATGTAGGAAGGAAGCAGAGAAAGGCACGCGATTACGTGAATGTCGTCTTTTGTTGATGTGAAACTTTGTAACAGAACTTAAAATTAAGCTAAAATTATGCTTTCAATTACCTTAACTGCAAATGTGTGATTATAATAAGTGATTCAAAATCACGGTGGACTTACAGTGACTGAACTGTGCCACTTAGGATGTTCGGGGAACTCTGCAACCAGAATGTCTTCTGACTGTTTGGTGCCGACGACGTGGTAGAAGAGCTTCTGATTGATGTTGCAGGTGGTTTCCGTGCCTTTAGTGAAACACAGAGGGGTCAAGTCTTAAATACGTTTGCAGCAGTCTTTGCATGGTGAACGGTTTTGGTTTAAAAAAAAAAAAAAAAAAGGTGTTGTTGCTTCCTTACCGTCAGTTTTTCCCTCCTGGCGCGGGTAGCAGTTGTAAAAGACTCCCTTGGCGTCGTGAGTCCAGGCCAAGCAGCTGAATTTAACTCTTTCCAGTACGTCGGGCAGGGGGGCGAGGTCATCGGCCTTCATGAAACGCACCGTCACCCAGTCTGAACCACTGCTGCTCAAACCGTACGCGAAATATTCACACTCCTCCGACAGGCGGCCCACTGGATGAAGAGAGGGACACAGAAAAGGAGGAGGGACTCAGCGCTGTGCATGACTTTCTTTAGGTCTCTAACTGTCTGGGTTTGTGTGTGTGTGCAATAACACGTGCAGTAATGTGTGTTCTGTTTGGCTCACTCTTCAGTGCCACAGTGCCGTCTTCGGAGAGCGTGTTCGGGTCAAAGAACACAGTGGCCGGATCTTCCAGAGAGTCCTGCACATACAGCACACTCTGGTTCTGGAGACCTTTGTTGTGAAAGTAGAAATACCTGGAGACAAAAACAGGAAATAACGACGTGTCAACAAGCACTGTTGTTTTACTTCTCCAGACCGGCAGTTCAAGTTAGTGTGGTTGTTTTTCAGTCTGTGCACTGGTTATCATTATTTCAACAAGTACCTCTTCCCTCTTTTGTAAGGGCAGCTGTATTTCTGGTAGTCATAGAGCTCAGTGAGACGCTGGTGGAACTGAGGCCGCACAGCACACTGCTCCAGGTACGGCATGGTCAGTTTGTTCTGCTCCTCAACAAAGGCCTGAAATACAAAACAAAAGGAGAGAGGGGAGAGATGAAATTTGGAGAGTTTTTAGTAAAGACACAGCTTCAGCTTTCTGCGAGAGATCAACATATACCACTGTTTCTGCACTATCAGCGTCTTCCAGCCACACGTAGGGATCGCAGATCTTAGTTCCATGGTAGTCATCCACCTGGTGCAAAGATAAACAAGTTAAACAGGAACAAACACTCGTGAAACGTTTATTCTTTGGTATTTAATCTTGATTTACTTGTCAGAGAGGATTCTCTTGTGCAGTACATGCGTGCTTGTCCCTCCAAAGCCTATTTTTCTGTGGAACTGAAGAGCATCTGTACTTCTGTCAAATATTTGGCTCGTCAGTTTGTTGCTTGTCAGCGCTGGGTTAACAGTGCTACTTTACGTGATTTAGAAACACACACATTGATGCACCAGTTCTCTCAACACGCACCCAAAAATGTGTGGACCAAATTCACGGGAGGCACATCTGGTCAATGTTCTGGTTCTTGTTTCCAGTAAATGCAATGAGAACTCATTTTCCAGTAGTTTTCTATTAACCTTAAAGACATGTTAACATCTTTTTATGTTAACTGGTTTAGATATTAACAGGCTAAAAGATCATTAAAAGTCTCGGTATATTAGCACTTCAAAGAAATAAGACCAGCCACGTTTTCCATTTAGACATCGAAGGGCAGCAGAGCCGACTACGTTTCCGGTTGCTTGCGGAGAAAGAGGTGAATTTCTGCACAGGTGAATGACGTGTCCTTAGGGAGACTGAGGTTTTTTATGATGACAAGAGCTGTAACAAATTTCCTGGAAAGCGCGGCCTAATTATTCCGGAAAAATTCACCTAGGGCATCAATAAAAAGACAACCCAATCCAAGTGAAGTGCAAGTTTGTTACACAGGTTGAAACTGTCAGATGTGTAGTGTTGTGTCGGCTAAAAACCGGAAAGTGAGGCTACAACTCGCACAGGCTCACCAGAACTTGACAATAGAAGATTGGAAAAAACGCTGCCTGGTCTGATGAGTCTTCGATCAACGGTTCAGGCTGCTGGTGGTGGTGTGATGGTGTGGGGGATATTTTCTTGGCACACTTTGGGCCCCTTAGTACCAATTGAGCATGGTTTAAACGCCACAGCCTACCTGAGTATTGTTGCTGACCCTGTCCACCCCTTAACAGTGTCTCCATCTTCTGATGGCTACTTCCAGCAGGATAACGCGCCATGACACAAAGCTCAAATCATCTCAAACTGGTTTCGTGAACATGACAATGAGTTCCCTGCACTTAAATGGCCTCCACGGTCACCAGATCTCAATCCAATAGAGCTCCTTTGGGATGTGATGGAACGGGAGATTCCCATCCTGGATGTGCAGCCGACAAACCTGCAGCAACTGCGTGACGCTATCATGTCTAAGAAATAAAGTGGACGGTGAGTGTATACCTCATGCGTACACTGTAGTAACTTTAAAGTAGTTTTATTTCACCGGACATTTGCACCTTTTAACATCTGTATCAAACTCCTGCTACAAACATTCTCAACAGGACATGCACTCAATTTCTATTAATCTTCATCATATCATCTTTGTTTTCACTCCACGATGTGAACTTCTGCACATCACCTACTTAATATTTTGCACATCCTGCACAAAATGTACAGCTCTTCATTTTCATAAACAGTTCCTTGTTATTTGATCTTATTCTATTTTATTTTATAATACTTCTTCACATTTTTATGGCTGAATTCTCTATTTTCTATTGCTTTCTTGACTTCTTCATCAGGAGACACATATAGAGCTCTGACACGCCTACATTCTGGTTCCTGAGAAGTCAGATGTCATGTGGCCAACACAAATATTACCTTATTGCAAAACAACTGTTGGAGTGTGTCCATCTCCGTGGATAGACATCCATGACCTATCCTGATATGGGAAATACAAGTATCTGTGTTTCCCATCATGGATGCCACATCGACCTTTCAATTTATGCCCCCGCTGGTAGTCAAACTCTCACACATACATAATCTGGGAATGTCCCCCAGTGGTCGGATATTTCGTAAGGGAAGTCTATAAATTCCGGGTTCCAGTTGGATCCCATTATTTTGTTCTCACCTAAAGTTGCGTCTGCTTTAAACACAAGTGCAACATCACAGAGCAGCTAAAATGATCCTACACCACTGGAACATAAATGAGCATAACTCAAAGCTGATACTGTAACACTTTTTGAGATAATATACCTAATTTTGATAATATTAGGTAGAGGATACTAGTTATTTAAATGTAAAAATGTGTATTGCTTTCAAAATATTGAAGAATGATTGCTTATTGTCTTTGCATTGTAGTTAAATCTGGATACATTTTACTTTTCTTTTCGTATCAAGCGTTAAAAAGTGTACAATGAATAGTGAGCTTCATTTGCTTTAATTCTGTCACTGCATCCTATGAGACGTGATGCACGTTCGTCATGTTTACAGCAACTTCCTCTTTGCCAGCGCAACTCTCCTCTGTTAGACGGACATGTTGTCATGTTCCCTTTGTTGTGTTACATAAGTTTGTGATATCTGCAACTGATGCACCGGCAATTCAGGCAATGCCTATTTGTCCATGTTATAACTGTGAAAGCTTACTTATTAAAATGGTGACAGTGGTGCGTCAGCTGCAAACACTGCAGAATTCTGTGCTGTGGCTAAAGGCAACTTTCAGACACAATAGAAAATGAATAAATAAAAGAAACATACAGGCAGGGCCGTAGTTGCCACTGGCTGAGGTCATCATCTGCAGATTCTAATCACCTTAAGAGTTTAAAAGTTTATATTCAGCTACACACAAGTGACATATGGTGGGTTTGAAGACTCTTATGCCTTTACTGGTGTATGCAAATATCAATATTAATTCAGTTTTTCAATTAGAACTGAAAGTATTAGTCTGATTGACATCAAATTAATTGGCAACCATTTTAGCAATATTTTTTTAGCTAGCTAACAATCGTCTTTTTTTTAAATTGTGGTTTTCTTAGATTTCTTTGACAGCAAATGTAATATGTGTGTGTTTTAGACTGTCAGCTATTCTACACTTTATGGAATATTACCATACCTTCATTAAATTTAAATAAAATCTGATTTAAGCTCGTAATCCTCCACCAGAAGTGTATTTCTGATAGTGTGGCTAAGGCTTTGAAACAGCCTTTCAACCATGTTGCCAGATAAAGACTTGGGGTAAACATCATTTGAATGAAGAAAAAAAGTATTTAGTGGTTTTAGGGGGTTGGAGTTGTGCTGGGAGAAAGTCCGCAGGAGAAGTGCATTATAGGAGAAACAGAAGCCGTAAAGGAAAGCTAAACTAATACTAACTGCAGACACACCTAAACGAAACTGAGTCATCGGTCTCACGCGACGTGTGCACCGAGAACACACTGTTCCCGTGGGACATCGTTAGAAGCTCGCGTTACTTCTTTACGTTACTTCCCCCCCCCCCTTGAATGACTTTTAAAACTGGTATTATAAAACGTTATGGTTCTTTCTTCGCGATTTGCCTTTCTGACATCTCCACCCACAAGACCCGTCTTTCTCTTCCTGGTGGCGCTTTTTCCTGCACCGCAGAATCTCACCGAACCTCGAAGACACAGGGAAAGCACTCAGCGGGACTTTCGACACTGACCTTACTCTCATCTCTTCTCGCAGCCGGATACTTAAACGCCATGGCGGGTTCCTGGGTCGTCTGCCTGTTGCTACTGTGTTTGTTTTGTTTGTATGTCTCTCTTTTTGTAATGTTCTTAATGCAGCGCCTCGACCGAATCAATGGAGCCTTGAAATGAAAGTGAAAGCATTTTTTGACACACACACACACACACACACTCTCTCACGCGTTTGCCCAAACCGCGCTCGTGCTTGTTTCTTTATACAGGAAATGATGTGTCATCCAGGGAAAGGGAGGGTGTGTAAGCAGCCGCAGTAGCCCACGTGTATACCAATGTATACCCCCCACCACCAGAAAATACCTTTGAGAAATACTAAGTGTTCTACATAAATAGCAAAAAAAAGAAAGAAAACTGCTCTCAACAAAAACAAAATACAGAAAAGAAAACTTCACAGTAAAAAGTAAGAAATAAAGAGAAAGAGATGCGTTTGCATACAAGCACTGGTGTGGATGTGGAGCTGACAGAGCATGAGCGAGAGGAAGTGCATATGGATATTAAAAGGTGCAGGCTGGTGTAGATAGGGCAATGAATCACTACTGTTAAAACCAGTGTTGCTCAAACCCTGTCGGGCCCCCTCTTGTCAGAAAACAGCTGCATGGCAATACAGGCCTTTCATAACACTGAAAGCTTTCTAGGCTGCACCTACCTTTCCCTTAATTGTTTTTTCATGAATCAATGTCAGAAAAAGTGCCCATTACAGTTTTCCAGACGTCAAGGTGACGTCTTTAAATTTCAGTTTTTGTCTTCTACAATGATGTAAAAGAGAAAAAAAGCTGTAAATCCTCACATTTTACGAAGCGGGTGGTTGCAAATGTTAAGCGACTTTTTTTGACATTTGACCTAAATGATTTATCGACTATCAAAAACAGTCGATTCATTTCAGTTTATTTACTAACCAACTGATGATTTCAGCTCCAAAGTTTTTGCAAAAAGGTTTTATTCCTTTGCTAGAGAGAACACGGCGGCAGTGTGTGTTTTCCATTAAGTTTCAACCTGTAATATCATGTAAGAGTGATCAAAAAAACAAAACAACCTGACAACCATATTCACCTGTCTTTCTTTCTTTCCTTCTTCCTGGAAGAATTATGTTTGACTATAAGTTGAATCACTGCGAGTTACCTGAAAACTAAATTAAGGTTTAGACACCTGCATGTGTCAGCAACAACTCCTGTATTGTGTAACTGGCAGTTGAACACATACATGACACATACATCGCCAAACCCACAAGCATCACATGTTCCTGTTTTGGGGAACGTCCACACTTTTCTATACAAAGCCAGTAAAGGCATTTCCATGTTATTTAATAAAAGCAAGTACTACAGATATGAGCGTGTCCCTTTTCCACACCTAAATGTCACACCACTGAAAATAATTCTCAATCACACTGACAGGCTCTGTATTGTGCTACACTTATTCACTATTAATGACAGGGTGATGTTCCAGTATGCCAAGAGGTAAATAGTGTTACCTTTGCCTCATAATATGGTGCAAAAAAAAAAAAAAAAGTCATTCCATCACTTTAACTGGATCAATTTGTTGTGTTGTGAATTTAGCTGTAAGAAGGTTGAAGGTAAAGCATGTTGAGGCAACATGTATCCTGGATTAACGCCCCTCAAGATGGAGGGACGGGGACTGAAACAGAGAGAGAGGGAGAGAAAGAACAAAAACAGAGTTTCAGACGTGTAATCTGTCTAATCCACAAAGCTGTGAAAACGACTGGGGAGAAAAGGGGGAGGAAAGATGGAGGGCAGGGAGTTAGAAAGAGGGCTAATTTCAAACTAATTTAGCTAAGGTGATTAAGTGAGACTGGCTTGATGAGAAAATAAGCTGTTAGAAGGCCTCTGACCTTGTTTCAATGTATTTACATCTCTGTCTCAATGGTTGTATATGATATTAAAGACACCAGACGCGCAATTTCTTTAGTGTATGCACTGACAAAGCCAATATAATTTAAAGTAAAAATACAAACTATGATTACATCACATTTCTCCTAGTTTGCTTGCAATAAATAAAGCTAAGAAGATTCAGTCTTTGTCAAAAAAACAAGCTTATGCATGATACATGCTAGATAGATCATTATCTGACATATCTGACAAAAATATATTTAGGATGGTCACAACACTGATAATAGCCACACTTAATTCACGTTATGAGTTGTGATCCAATTGCTGTCATGTGTTTAAACCTTTTTAATTATTCATCACCTTCTGAGATTGTTTAAAGACAACTTGCTTCTATATTGTCTTTATTTGATGCTAAAGCTAACACTGCACATGCAATCAATCATGCATGTCATTCAATTTCCTCTTAACGTATTTTGTAGAAAAGGTACCTTCTCTCTGAACTGCAGAAGCAAGCATGATAAAGAGACAACATTTGGTGCCAAAGCATCCCACTTAAACTAGTGATGATAGTTTTGGTGATTACCTAACAACTGTATGGCAACAAGTGCTTTAATTGGCAGTAAAGTCTGTGGAGGATCCCTAATCTGTGGGGCCATTTAAGATGAAAGTGGATCAGGCCAAGCCAGAGGCAGATGGGCTGTTATGGCAGCGGATATTTGAGGCCCCAGACAGCCTGAGCCATCGCTGAGCCCTGCAGCGGCCTGACCAGGCTGGCAGGGCCCCTACGGTCGCCGGCTTTGGCCTGGCCGGCATGGCGTGCTGTACAGATGGGCCCTAATTGGCTGGAAAGACCCAGGAAGTTTGCCAATCTGCGAAGACAGATAGATTAGATTAGCCATGTCAGATTACAGCAGAGCAGAGTCAGACAGTGTCATCAGACGGTGATGCAGCTCCAGACTCACCCACTGAGAGAGAGGGACAGGGGAGAGGGGGAGGGAAGGGCTGAGCTGTTGATGTTGTGAGAGGGGAAACAAAAAGGATGGTAATGACAAAAGTGTGTGACTAAAGGTGTGTAAATTAAAGGTTAGATTTTGAAAACAAAATCATAAAAAAAAGTGTGTGCAAAGGAGCGAGGAGAAGATGCACGAGGGGAAGAAGAAAAGGTGCTTGATATTAAAAAAGTCATGTCTTGTGGTTGCAACGCCTTGAAATACTTCAGCAGTGCCACAAATACATACATCTATATATAGCAAAGTGAAGAAGTGACTCCATACGAACACACACACATAAACACATATACACAGAAGTGAACAACATGACCCCCCCACCCCCTTCCGCCCCACTCCTCAACAGATGGTGCAGAGTGTCGCCACTGAAACAGATAATCCGTTATTGTTCTGAATATTTTGATTATTGTCCCGGGTTGTCATTTCAAAATCATACACAAATCACCTCCTAACCGTAGCTTGATCCTGGGCTTACCGCTGCTCTGAAGCTAATATTTGTGGCTCAGGCCCCAAAGCCGTATTGTAATATAACCGAGAGTGCTATTCCATAAGCTGTTCATTTCAGAAATTGACAATGTACAGATTTGTTTTATTTAGAGAGCATAACAAGAGGCTCGGGGCAGATTTGTAGAAGGTGTTTACAACTGCTGGCTTGTGCTGCTGCCCCAACTTGGATTTAATCCACAGATGCACAAAATGTTGATATTTTTCTCATATTTCTAACCTTTAAATATATTATCCTTCACCTCAAGGGGCACCGCTGTTCATCCCTTTTTTAATGTTGCTCTCTATGAAAACAAAACCTTGAATCATGACACTATGATCTGAGTTATGAATTTGATTGTTTGACTGTTCTTTGATCAACAATAGAGATTATTGCTGTATGTCTTCTAAAACTGACATGCCCCACCTTTGTGTTATTTTAATTAAACCCATAAGCAGTGCAGCCCGGACTTAAATTAGTGATAATCGATAAAGAGCATGGTGGTAGTTGCAGCCTGATGCCAAGTATTGATCTGTGGTTAATGTTTTTGTTCTGCAGTATGCATGACGCCCCGGGGACAATAAAAGACCAGTGAGATTAAGACAATTAGGGGGTTGATTGTTATCCAAACGACGAAAAGAAGAAGAAGATTAAATGAGGAGATTTAGGTCAAAGTGGTGATGTCCAGAGGAAGGAAGGAGGAGGGGCAGGGAATAGGAGGAGGTGGCAGGAGGAGGAGGAGGAGGAGGAGGACGGATTGGGGTCAGAGAAACTGATCGCTGTAGCCTTGGAGTTTGGCTCTGCCTGGGGAAGAGAGTGATGGAGGGGTGGAGGGAGGGCAAGGCTCATGCCTGCCAAGACTACACTGGACTGAAGAGCAAGGTGGTCCGAGGTGTCACCTAGTGTACTTCACCTGATTTTCCCAGAAGGCACGCCTGTCTGGGGATTTTCCTTATCTGTCTGGACTTCTGAATCAGCATTGGCTGCTCTGATGTTTTTCTTTTCTTCTTCTGTCTCACTCTCATCCCCTCCACCCCTCCACCCTTCTCTGGGAAGCCTAATTAGCAGACATTTTTATTGATCCACTGGATTTGGTGCGGAAATCCCCCTCTCTGTCTGCCAGACAGATCTTGGCTAAAGTCTTTCTCTTTAGCTGGGGGTCTGTGAGATTGCGGTGGGGGTCGGTGTCGCGTGGGCCCACCTGTTGACCACAAGCCAAAAGCGTGCAGACTTTGCGACACTCCATTCTTGTCTTATCTATCTCGCACCATCTTTAAAGTCTACCCCGCCACATTGTTGGAGCACATGTGATTTAGACCTGCTAGATATAATTTGCATTTGCTTCAGGGGATGACTAGAGTTAGAAATAATTAGGATTTTGGACTACTAGAGTCTTATTAGTTAAAAAATGTGAGAATTGAGATAAACATCCTTTGATAATTGAGTGGCATGGAAAGATTAGGGAAGCATTTTATATCATAAATTAGCCACCATGCATAAACTGGAAAAAACCCAAAACCTGTTGGCACTGGTTGCATTTGTAGGTTGCTGTAGCTTTTTGCAGCAGATATAGATAACATCTGCAGCAAGATACAGCATGTTCTGTAACTCTTACCTCCTACTACAATCTGCATAAACGTGGTGGAATAAATGATATATATATATTTACTCCAATATTGTTCTTTTGAATTTTTAATGTACTTATACTTTTTTGGAAGCACTCCTTCCATTTGCTGCTTTATAATTATACTTCATTACATTTCACAGGAAATAATAAGTACTTTCAGAAAGTACTTTCTATTTGTTATTTGCAGTTACTTTTCAGATTAAGATTTTAAATCGTTTTTCATTCAAAAAATGAATGAAAAATGTATAAAATCTAATGCAATCTAATGTAAAAGATTAAACCAGTTGTACCCAAACATTTTGGTTGTAACCCTTGGGATCCCTGTTGGGATGATGTCTGTGTTAGCAGTCTGTGTTAGCAGTTCAGTCCAAGAGTGATTTTCCCACATCTAAACTGCTGGTTTCATTTAAATATGACCCAAAGAGGTCAAACTCTCCAATATTACATGTGAATACAGATTTGTGTAACAGAACTTAGTTTTATTCCTATTTCCTAGCCCATTTGTCATTCTCAAGAACCCTCTGATTAATCTCGTTCTTTATTTAAAGTCGTTCAAACTAGCTCAACATTTTAATAATAAAATGCTACAACTGAAAAAAAGTTGTCTCATGCTGGTTTCATTGTGTTGTTTACTTGATCCATAGTTATGTTTCAGGAATGTCAGGTTTTGCATTCTAATGGAAGTTTATCAGGTTCAGCAGGTTTTGGAACATATTCATTTGTCAATCTGTCAAATGGGATGAATCAGTTAATGCACACACTCATTACAGTAAGCCAGGGGTAGTGCCATGATACCTGCAACGCTCAGTGTCAAGCAGAGGAATTCAGTTCACTGCATCTTGTCTGGAGTACTATTTTATATATGTACTTGTTGTGTATGACTCAAGACACACTTTGGGGGAACGAGGAGGATTGCAGTCTAATCTATTTAAATGCAAAGATGATCATTTGAATGTGAAGTAATAAAAACCAATACGACCCATTCACATTAAGCACAATGGAATCTGGTAAATGCATTTTGTTTTAGAGAGCAGCAGTAAGTAACTTTTGCAAATAATGTGTAAATATTACTCTTTTAATGTTATTGGAATTTACAGACCACCATCCTCAAAAGATGTGTTTTTTAACCCTTTCACTGACATTTTAAAACAATATGACTGCAACAAAGTGACTGAAACTTTAAAAAAGAAGTTAAAAGGCATAACAAACAACTTATTTCTTTTACTGCAATGCAAAAAAAGTAGATAAAGGAGAATCAAGAATACAATAATCAATTTTAATCTTATGATTCATTGTCAATGACTCAATCTGTTCTGTTAATACCACAAGCATCCTGCGACTTTGTGCATAATGAACAGTATTGTATAATGCTTGTTATATGTAGTGTGCATGCTTTCTGTACTTTTGTTCACATGCCTGGGACTGGGACTGAAAATGAGCTTGTATCTATATCTCTGTTTAATGCATCAGGTTTGAAAGCCAATAGAAATGGCAAGACGTCATATAGATTAAAGTAATTATAGTGTCTAAAAGAAGTGTCAACAGTAAGTGTGATGTGTAGTTTGTTAGTCTATCGCTCTTAACACGACAAATGGCTTCTTTCTGAGAAAGAAGAAGAGACTGTGTCACAGAGTGTTGTACCACAGAACAAGAGTTGTCAGTAACACAGAGATGCACGAAAAAAGGAAACTTGTTGCAAATGTTTGTGGTAGTGACACTGACCATACACTGAGTCCATATAAGTATACCATCAAGTTTTTTTAAAATCAATATTAGCATGAGAAAGGCCTTTCACTCACTGCTTCATCGGGATAAAGAGAATATACAACAAGAATTTAGAGTGCAGCGTGGATTGCATACAGCCATACAATTACTTCTATTTTAAAACCAGAGGCCAATGATTGTGTATAATGTGAGTGGCAAAATCAATAGAACATATAAGCTCTCAGATTAAATTAGAAGTGTTGAAAAGTCCCCTACAGCAGCCCTGGTATGGTTCAGAGTTACTGTATACATGGTAAACAGACTGATGGGGATGTTGCAGATAAGGATGTTGTGTGTTGAGGCCTCTGGCTCGTCCGTCTCCTTCCTTCCTCTTTAGTGATGGCATGCAACCCAGAGGAGGTGTGAAAATGAGATGGGGTTATTTTGGTCTGTCACAGTCAAGACTCTGAGAAACTCTGGCTCTTGCTACAGATGCTGCTGAGAAAGTGTGAGTTCTCACTTCGCATTAACCTTTATGAGGATAAACAGATATGCAAAATGTTGAAAAGTGTGAGATTTAAAAAAAGATAATTTGAAGTCTCTGTCTCTACACTTCAATCTGTTTTGATTTTTACTACAGTTAACAACTGTCTACACTGTATATATGAATTGTACTGTGCCTGGGTTGCGTGTCATACATAGTTATAGTTTTGCAGTGACAATTTTCATTGCAACTTTGAGCTATTGATGAACTGCTTTGCAAAAAGGCAGGAAGACAAAAACATAACCAGTGCATCATCTGAATAAATCCAGTGGCGAAAGCTTGTTTTGCAATGCAATGCATCTGCAACAGAATGATACATTGTTTATCAGTCAATAATAGTCACGCTTTGGCTTAAGAAGTTCATAAGTACATAAAAGTCCGTTGTGTCCCTTCATCACTGTACTGCAGAATATTGTAGCCATAAATAAAAAGTCTTAGAGTTATTTAAAGGCCACAAACCTGCTTGGTATTTCCATAGTGCTGTGTACACCAATGTCCTTGTCTTTATCTGCCAGGGCTTTACTAGGAAACATAAAGTTGCAGACTATGTTAATGCATTGTTGGAGTTTTCACATGAATCCACTTCCAGCCAGGTAGTGTTAATGTATAACCTTTAGTGAAATTAATATTGAACCCCTTCCTACCATTTCTTCATCTCTCCAGCTCTGATTGACAGTAACTGAACACCAGCAAGGATTAAGTACCACAAACAAATGAAAACAGCACCGCCTTAAAATTATATATTTTTCTAACTGTTATTTCCAAAGAATCGGGCACGGCTCCACAGAATTTAACACTACTCCCCCGCCACGCCACCCCAAGACTAGAAGAAAGGAAGTGGTAATCTGGTGGAAGAAAACAATCTCCAACACATTACACCAATCTTTAAACAGATGGAGAAAAGGAGGATTTAAGACTATTGTTGGGTTTTTTTAACCTCCTATAGTGACAAACATTTGACAACACATCTGAGGACACTGGAGTTGTCTGCTTATGGATTGGAAAAGATTACACATCAAGATTAAAATTATGCTTCTTGTGTTAGTCTTACCTGGATTATGTATGTTGACCCACTTGATTTATAGATACCATATAGGGTTTTCTTTTTCTCCCCATATGTAAGTGATTGCTTCCATGAGCTTTAAAGCGATTCTTATCTGTCATTTAACTGCCTTCGCCACACAAAGGCCTCTTCCAGTGAAGTGACAGTATTCCCTGAAGCAACATAGCAGGTCCAACAAGTTCAGAATGATTTAGACTCAGACTGATGTTTGTCAAGTCCCACTGTATGATGTGTAAAACTGGAAATGTATCACACTTCTAAAGTGCTCTACAGTAGATGGTGGCACATTTTATCTGCTTGTTTTATCTGTTTGCATGTCTGACATGCAAACAGTAGATCAAAAACAAATGTCACCTGGTTGCATAATAGAGTCTGATTGAAGATTTGTGAAAACAGAGCAAATCAGATACAAACTCTGACTTTGGGATTTCACACTGATAACAAACCACCAAAGACCTCCACCATTAAAAAAAAACAATGATGCTTCCAGGAAAACAATTGCCTATGCATGTTAATGAGGAAACACAATAATGTAATCTTACATATTTAAGGTTCGACCAGCGGGGATAATCCTTCTGGTTAAAGGGATCTGATGGAAAACTAAGCTGGCCAGGCTCAGTAAACAACAACAATCCACGCCCAAAAGTGATGTTTCTCTGGCTACTTCCTATAGGCCATCTACTTCCTGGGAAAGTCGATGTTGTTGTTGCTAGGGGACAACAGCTACAGTACGATAGAAACAATGCATTAACCGCAAAATAATCCTCTGTTTACTGTTTACCACTACATATCTGGAAAATCACCACGGGAGGGGAGCAGCGGCAAAAGAATGAGAGGGATTGGGGGCACCCAGAAACGAAGAAAGTGAGAGAGGTAAACATCTTCAGAGTCTTATATTTTGGGGAGTGGCGCGGTTCCACTACAGTGCTCAGATTCTGACTCACAAACAGCTACAAACAAACAACATGAACTGTCACATTTCTTTCATGACTGGAATGTCTCCACTTTCATTCTCACTGAAAGAGAAACACTGGCCCTCGATCTGTGGAACACATCAACATTACACAGAGCGTCTACATTGTTTCTGATGTTGTGATTTATGAATGTGTGTGTGTGTGTGTGTGTGTGTGTGTGCATGTGCGCGCAGTATAACAAAGTTGTATAACACCAAATTGCTTACTTTTCATTTATAACTTAAACTCTACAACTAGACATAAAGTATATAGTAGTATGGACGTTTTTAGTGTTATCAAGTAAAGACATTGCATTTAAGCTTTGCTAGTTATTTTCTTCACTTATTAAATTGAATTGAGTTTAAAACTACACCATCAAACTTCGATTCAATTAGGCTGTGCAACATACCTTTTATTGGTTGGTTGCCCATTGGTTGGTGTAACAGGGCTTGGGGTGGTGCAAGTTGGTGGAATCAATGGGTACTGATGGGTAAACAATAGGATTATTTACTTTATACTCCTAATTGCCTTATTTGTTTTCTTGTAGCGTAGGGAGACAGATGTACTACGTCCAAAAATGACCATGAGTTCTTTGTTGTACCTTGCTGATGATTCAATACTTTCACGTGGTATATCATGTAAATGTGTGTATGTAAGTTCATATTATTATGTGAGTTGGCCATCACCAAGAAAACAGAACATGATAAATAAAAAGGGGTCAAATCAGTAAAGAATGCACAGTGATTCAATTAGAATAGTTACCATCTAATGCCTTTTATTGTTTTGTACTGCATGGGAATTCAACATACATTAGCAGTGGTCGCAGTGGGTTTTGATTTCCTCCTACTTCTCATACCTTCAGTCTGATAAAATACGTCACTGTTTCTCCTTCTGTATAACCACCAGTGCTATTTTAAACCATTTGCAACTAATACTATGTGTCTTTGTAGCAGCAGTTAATTCAGCTGGTTCAATCAACATTTGGTAGAGCAGGTGGCAGCTTTCTCTGCTGTTACTGACACCAGAGCGGTACAGACTTAGACTACTGCATGGCAACAGGTATCCATTTAGATCAGGCTATTACAAAACACCCAGGTACCTCATCAACTTAGTATTATCATGTGTCAGGTCACATCACTTTGTCTTATTTTCTCTGTCTCAGACAACTTCAATATAGCTGACCTCCGGTCTTTTCTCCACTTATCCTTTTCGTCTCGTCTGGTGCTGTCATTTTCTTTCCTCCCCCTCCCCTCCCTCTTCGTGCTAAGGCCTAGTACACCTTGCCCCGTGAGCGAGGTTTCCCTCCCTAGAAAAAGTGTGTCTGTGTATCCAGTGTCCCGGATGTGATGTGTGTCGAGGGATGAGATGAGTAGGCGAGCATGCTATCCTGGAGTGCCAGGTCTTTAGCCTCTGAGCCCTGAGCCTGAGCCCAGACTGTCTGCAAATTAGAGAAATTAGCCCACCCAGGCACAGGCCAGTGAAAGAGCCCAAATCCCCATCTCCCCTCCCTCTCCACCACCCCACACGCTCCTTCCACCACCACCATTAACCCCCACGCCACACTGGGCAGTAAAGCTCCACTCTTGGAATAGCAGTCTTGCCATATGGCAGCCAATTTACTATTTCACCAACCAAGTAAGGAAAGAAAGGCGGAGAGGAGGAGGGGTAAATGACAGACACAAATATAGTAAAAAAAAAAGACATGGCTATATAAATTTCTAGCAGTTAAGAATATATATTCTAATAATTGCACTTTAACAATATTTTTTAAATTTAAAACATAATGTTTCTCTTTAGAAATGTTCTTATCACCCGTGATAACATGACCATGGTTTTAGTGAAATGTAAGACATCCCATGAAAGATTTAATTTCCCATGTTTTTTTTTATATAAGGATAAAACTGACACATTTCACATGTGATACATTTGATAGATTTCACACATGAAAACACAAATGTCACACATGCTTGTTTGCCGAGGCCAGGCCATATCCACATATAGACAAGTCACATTCTCTTTTTTACCCTCCACATGTTGTTTCACCTGCTCTCTCCTGTCCTGGCTATCTTTATGCGGGCCACCAGGTGAGGTAACCCTGAGCTTCATATAAGTAGACTTTGCGTGTTAGTGTGTGTGTGTGTGTCTGAAAGTAAATGGGACGCTTACCAGACATGTGTCTAAGTCCCTTTCCTGCTTGCTGGGATGACCTGCCCTACATCTGTACCTGTGAATAAGTGAAGAGCACCAATCTCCTCCCTCATGTATGGCCTGTACCTTATATGCCCGGTACAGGCCATATAATGTGTGTGTGTGTGTGTGTGTGTGTGTGTGTGTATGTGTGTTACGTTTTAAAACCTTTTTTTTTAACCTTTTTGTCTTTTTTCCTGATTTAATAAATACATACATAAATAGATGTAGAAGAAAAGGTCATGTGCATTTGTATAGGTTCGGGATTTATATAGCCGTGTGTGTGTGTGCGTGTGTGTGTGTGTGTGGCAGGGGTCTTAGTTAAAGATGTTCTACAGAGAGATGTAGGTCAAGGAGATACAGTGGCAGCAGATTGCTCATTAAGTGCCAAACCAAGCAAAAGTCTATGAGTGTGTTTTTCAGTGGCAACAGGCCAGCCATCTGCTCTTCCTTTATTCATTCATTAACATGTCTTCTTTGTGTGTGCATGGATGTGAGTAGATCTGTAAGCATTCATTACAACAGCCACTTGCTGGCCAAGTGTACAACGTCACTGATGTTGTTGTCCAAAACCAACAGTTCTGTGTCAGATGGCTTAATCACATGACAACGGTGGCTTGTGATTGGCCGGCACGTGGAGCTAAAAAAGCTTGGCGCAATCCAGGGCTCCTGAGTTTCTGGTGACAGTGACAGAGTGGACACAGCGAGAGAGGATACCCAAAAGGATCTAACAGAGAGAAAACCCTGCCGAAAAACACTGGAGAACGAAAAGAGAGTATTGAGAGAAGAAAGCGAAGATAAAAGGGAGTCAAGGGATGACATAGCCAAAGAAATGAGGATCCTACAGCTGAATGAATGTGTGAAAGTAAGTCATATCTTGTTTCTTTTTTCTTTCCTTGCAGCGACAACCTTGGATAGATAAACAATGAACAAATGATACAGAATGAGCAGAAAAGGTCAAGCTGACCTATTGACTTCATAAGAAATTGTTGATTAAACGGAATTACCAGAGCTGGGATTGGCCAAGAACAGTGTCAATAAACTTTGGTTCTTCATGAATGGAACTGGCTGCCTGAATAATGAATTATAAATATGTAAATAATAAAAGATAGTGAGTCTCAGAAGAAGTATGGGGATTACATGGATTTCAAACAGTCACAGATTTAGTTTTGACTTTGGATACAGAGATTAATTGTTTTAAACATCAGGCCAATCAACTGTAGTAATGTGTTACTGTCAGTTTACAGTGAATGAATACATTAACCAACAGGCTTTACACAATGACTTCTTCTTGTACTTTACTTTATATGAGAACTGAAGTTCTGTGGCACTAAAACCTCTTTCTCTCTTCCTCCTTTCCTTTTTCAGATCTTGAGCTTTAAGCGTACCTAAGACAAGGGACCTACCCAACCAAACCAAAGTACTTCTATACCAAAGCAACCTAAACCAAACGGAACAGAACCAAATTAAAGGTCTAAAGCCTGAATCCATTTCCCACAAGATATTCCAAATTGTCAAGATGAAGCTGGATAGCGCACGAGGTGACATGAGCGGGTGGAGGGAGATAGACTTTGCCCTCAACTGCACCTACATTGTTCCAGACCAGGTGTCGGACCCAAGCTTCAGCCTGCCCAAAGCGATGACCTCCATCCCACGCAACCTTACCTTCGAATACGGCACAGACAATGAGGTAAGAGCAATTCAGTTCCTTCAGATTGTGTACCCATCGAGATATAGATCTTCTTTTTAAATCAGATACAATCAGTGGCAACCAAGCAATATTTGAATCTAACAAACTTCTATAACCTTGACGCTACTTTAAGTTAGTTGCAATCCCTAATGATAGTTTGGTCAGATTAAAGCTTTAGTGTTTACTCTTCAAAATATTAATTCTGTGTTACATAACATTCTGTTGGGCCATCTGCATCGGGTTACTTGGGACAAAAGATCCGCTGACTAATGAGTTCTTCACACATACAGTAGAGTGCACAGTGTGTGTGTGTGTGTGTGTGTGTGTGTGTGTGTGAGAGAGAGAGGGACAGAGGGAACGTGGGGCAGTGGACATGAGGCCACTGGCAGCTTGAGGTCATGGGCCTTTTTATGTCTTCTGGCCACTTTAACTTTCATTTAGTCACCCCAGTGTTTCAGCCATTGTGCAGCTTCTTTACACTCCTGCTTTACACGTTTAATAATAATGCACACAGACACTTTCTTACTCAGGGCATGAAGGCATTCACACAGAGTGAGATGTCAGGTATCAGCTTTGCTTTCACCCGGACATCTAATCACATCGATACTTCCCTTCTCGTTTTCTTTTTTTTCTTTTTTTACAACCGTGCCTGTTCTCTTTACCTCTCATCTACTTTCCTACTCAGGTGAGTAAGAAAGAGCATACACTTGAGTCAGCTGACTCTGGGACTTGCAGCGCAGTATGATCAGGCATCTGCCTGGACATGTTACCCGCTGCAAAGCGCTGCAATCTTGTATCCAAGACAGGTTTCAATGGGCAATTTGTACTGCATCTAAAGAGAGAATCATCAGCTTAAAGGGAACAGAGAGAGAGAGGTGTCACACTCTTCTTTTGTAGTTGCTTTTAGCGCTCAACAGTCTGATGTTTGCGGTTGACTTCTCTTCTCTGTCCCCTTCCTCTTTCTGCCGTCGTTCCACTTCTCTAGCGCTCATACTTTCATCTCTTCCTCCTCTCCGTGCAGCATTTACTGCTATGGGATGAGAAAAGTATGCAAACTAAAGTGATAAAATCTCTTTGGGGGCTAATTTCAAATCGATACATCTTATAAAACACTTCACGTATCTGATGCAGCCAAACTGGATTTTTTTTTCATTTACACGTGCTTACAGGCAACAGCGCTGGCGGACCACATCATAATTCTAAAAATGTAATTTAAATGTATGTAATCTTATCCCTCACTCACTGGCAGACCATTAAGCGCTCGTGTACAGTATGTGTGCACACGTGATCAGTGAGTCAAAAAGATTTCAGATAAGAAATGAGACATGAAAACAAGTATGAGCACACACTCACATGCTTGCCAGTAATCTGCTTTGCTTAAACTGGCCCTTGACCATTGAGTGGTTTCCCTTCCTAAACATGGTCTCGTGTGAATCTGTCTCCTAGACTCTCTCTCGCTAAAGCTGGGAAATTAATTTCCTGCGATGACCATAAAACACAGCTGCTCTTTTGTGTGGGTTTGTGGGACGTGGTGTGGGGTGTCACCTTTGAAATAAAGCATAAGTCAGAAAAGCTCCAGGGATTTTTCACACAGGTGAGAGTACGGTACGCTTGACAGTCTGACAGATGAGTCAAACTGAAAACAGAAAATGTAGTACACTCTTTGTACATTGGTAGCATATCATCATGCACATCAACACACATATTCCGCACTTGTTTGGCTACCAGGAGGAATGTTGGGCCCAGTTATTTTCCTGTCCCTCGTAACTTCTTCACATCTCTTCTAAACCTACTTATCCTTCCATTTTTATCCAGAAGCGTGCCAGTAAATGCAAAAAAAGGGTGGCGGGGGCACGTGGCAGATGGGGCGTTAGCAACGGGTGCCAGTGAGCCAAGAGAGAGGCAAGGGGATGGATGGGGAGGGAGAAGCTGGAGAGAGGAGGGTGTGTGTGTGTGGGGAGGGTGATTTAGGTTAAAACCAGATGATTAACTTTCGTTGGGGACAGGCAGTCGGCCAGGCAGCCAGCCAGGCATCAGGCTTCAACCTGGCGGACGCACGGGCTATTTCGAGAGGGTTAAGAAAAGACTGGGGATTGGGGGAGGGCAGGAGAAAAGGAGGGCGTGCAGGAGTGTGATAGCGTGGGTTCACTTAAGAACGCCCACCCTCCTTTCTTCTGTTCTTTAACACTCCCTCCCCCCCTCCCCCTTCCTCCCAACCTGGCTAAACTGAACGGTTAAGGAGCAGCGGCGGGCCACAGCGATTCGTTACTCACGCCACACCAGCGTAGCACAATGTCGCTGTCACACTGGTTCATCGCAACCAGGAATCAGGCCTCGACGGCTGCTTGACACACACACACACACACACACACTCCTGTTGTCCTCAGTGACCTGTTGTTATTCTAATTAACTAATACATCATTTACAAATGTACTCCTCTCTTTATACTGTGATAAATAATCACAAGGTGTTCAGGTGTTTTTGTTTTTTAAGGTTTGACTTTTACACAGGAGGCCATGAAAACCCTTTTGAGGGTCAGTTTGAATTATGATTCCTCAATGGCAGGAAGAAAGAGTGTGTGATAATGTATGTTGGGGGGGGGGGGGGGGGGGGGGGTAAGGCAAAATTGGGGGGGGGGTGTGGGTTTGTTTTTTTGGTGTTTTGGTTTTTTTTTTAGGGAAAAACAAAACAACT
>JAVQJD010033517.1:0-18059 GCA_036023655.1 Nannoperca australis | reverse complement strand
TTTGTGTGCGTGGAAGTTGGTCTCGACCGGCTCCATGTGATTGAGTGCCCTGAGATAACTTTGTTATGATATGGCGCTATATAAATAAAATTGAATTGAATTGAATTGAATTGAAATGCTACTCTATTGTCCTATAGCTCTCCATAAAAGGTTTGTGGGTTGTGTATTGTTTTGTTTTGCTGAAGACAGGGTAGTCTGATATTTTTGGAAGAGCAGGGGATTTGTCCTACCCCAGAACATTTATATTTTATTTCTGCCTATGAAATTACACATTCCCAATCCCCATTTCCTAGTCAAGGTGAGGTTCCATTAAAAACTTGGACAAAGCTGCCAAGGGTCTTACTTTTTTTTTTTAAATGAACCACAGCAGCAAAACTTGAGTATATTAAATTAAGCAAGTGTGTTTTATTGCTCATGAATTGAACTTTTCATTTGTCAAAGGCAGAGTATGTAAGTTCTTATTTAAACAGTAACTTAGTCTCACTTTAAGCAAAACATACTTTCTGTTTTTAAAGTGAAAACTAAAAATAAGTAAATGCTTATGTGAAACCAGATGTTATCCTTCATATGAGTGGATATTTGCCTTGGGACTGACTTGAAGTCATTGTTTACCCACCTTTTTATTCCAAGTTTTCACTTCCCAAAAAGCTCTTGACAAAACATAAATCAAATATTACTGTACCTTTCTTTTGTCCTGTGTTATGTGGAGTTCCAGGTGTTACAGTGTGGTGGGTGTTGATGGTTTTGGGAGAGACAGCAACATAGCTGGGGGTCTTTTGTGGGAGTTGAGGGTATATACCCTGTCGTGGGGCAAACGAAGGGGGTCTTCCTTCCTCATGCTGAAATCCAATGTTGTCGTAGGTGGGACCATTTGCCTGGAGGTACAGTAAAAAGACTAAAATAATACGAGGTAAACATGTGATCTGGCTTCTGGCAGAAAGATCACCGGGTTAGCAAATGTGGTGCGCAGTGATGTGACAGAAAACTGTTAAAAAAGAGAAAATTATATAAAAACATGTATCCAGACATTTAGAAACACCTTTCATCATGGAACTGAACTTACCTGACTATTATTCATACTGAAACTGGTTACACTGCCTGAGGAGGGAGACAGTCAAACCTGGAAATGGTTATACAGATTTTTTTTAAATAACTATGAATTAGGTACTGGTCATAAATACAGTACATGACACACTGTATTACTAAACTGTAGTATTAATTTAAACCACAATCATTAAACTAAATAGTTTGATTGAGCAACGTATTCTTTAGAATGCTAAATGCTACCATCTGAACGTCGCACATCCTCAGTGTGCAGATTGTATTTACATTTACATTGCATTCAATTTGCACAGCTCTTCTTTTTATTATTGTAAATTTTCTATTTAGTGGTTTTATTTTAATTATTTCTGTATATATCTATTCTCTTGTTGGCACCCACACACCAAAACAAATTCCTTGTATGTGTAAACCTACTTGGCAAATAAATCTGATTCTGATTCTGATTCTAGGTCACAAGAAATCGCATATAAACTACCTAAAAGTATCAGAATGAGTGCCTTTGCTTCAAAACACTGAGAATTTACAGTTTTTTAATAAACAAGCTACAAGCTGATTTTCAAAAATACAATACGAAAACTGCTCACGTTACCTGAGTAGGCTGGCCTCTTACAGTTTACAAACACATTTTGTTACATTTCCACCTACCTTTCCCACAACTTCCTTTAGCGCTCTAATCCTGTCTGTCCCTCCACTCCTTGTCTCTCGCTGTCTCATGTTCAGGTCATTCCTCCATGTAATCAACAGCCATGACCACACCTCTTCCACTTTGTGCTCAAGCCTGCCTGTTGTGTGCCACTCGATTAATACAATACTTCAAAAATGAGACGGGCAAACAGCAGGTTTTGATGAAAGCCAGCACTAATACTCATTATCTTGTGTTCACAGACGGGCTTTAAAATAGGGTGAATGAAGTGAAACCATCCAGCAGTGGCCGTCCGCTGATTTGTGATCGCAAGACTAATTTAGGAATTCTGTTCAAGAATGTGATGTATATACTATGATTCACATGCAGCATGGTCATGGATGGATTACCAAATGGGTCCAGGGTCAGAGCCTCTGTTTGATGTGATTGTTAACATTTCTTTTTGAAAGAAAACAACTACAGGGACATGCTAAACAATCACAAATACACACAAAAACCCCCCCACAAAGAGACACTGAACTAAAAGACACAAAAAGATGCACAATTATCCCAAACAACTACAGAGACACACAAAACAAACACAAAGACATACAAAATGACCGGACACGATGTGCCTGTAGTTGTTTTGTCTCTCTTTCAGTCTGGGTGTCTTGCTCCTATGTAGGAGGAGTGGGAGGCTTTTTTGATGTCTATGCAGGGACCAATTGTCTCATAATCCATCCATGACCATGATCCTGTGCGTCTTATTGTATAGGTTTACGGTAACTATGTGCAGTTTCACAGAGCAGTTTGTGCAGGTGTTGGCCACATCATGTCTAAGCAATGTGATGTTGTAAAATCCAAATTTGCTGCATGAAGACTTCCTCTTAATTAATTAAAGGCATTCGGTAAAAACAGCATGTCCAGAATGTGGTTGCTATCATAAAATCTGCTCTTTCTAACCAAAAACGACTACACATATACATACTGTACAAAAAAAACACAGAAATAAGAATGTTATAAAATTATGAACACAGCAACACTTTCCAGCAACCAAAGCAACTCCTGTTGTAATCACAGTGTGACTGAGAGGAGGACCGAGATGAGTCAACAGGTGACAACTGTTTGACATACCAACAGCCGTCATTCAGACAGGATCTTATACAATATTTAAAAAATCAGTCAAGTGAAAAGGCATAATAGACTTGGTGCTTACTTTCCGCATGCTATTGTTAGTCCTCCTAAAGCAAAGCCTTGGCTGTGTTTAATCAGTAACGTCCAAACTAATGGGTAAATGTGCTTAACAATACTGATGGCTAAAGGACTTTCAGACCCTGTTAATATTTAACTCATCATCTGACTGACTACTGGCACGAACAGGAAGGACTGAGACAAGAGTTATCCAGTAAGAGACTGTGAACAACATAATGTCCTACTGAGTGACATCAGCTCTACCTCTGTATGCTTTTCAACATATTGCATTTCTTATACCTAAGGGTGGATGGATAATCATGCAACATACAACTCCTATGACAAAACTAACACACTTTTGCATAAATAAATAAATGAAAATGTGTTATTGGAACAAAAAGAAAGACACACACTGAGAGGGAATGTACCAAATGAGCATTGGAGTGACAATCAGACTCAGATTCAGCTAGCTCATATAAAAACGTGTATTGCCTTAAAGAATTTACAAGGTCCAATGTAGGTAACTGGTCCCAAATTAAATTTTTATGTAAAGAAGCCACCAAGCAAGAGAAGTACACACTAAGGGTCTCACTAGATCTCCATTACTGCAGTAATATGGTATTGCTGGAACACAGCTGGCTATGCTGATTGTAGAAGTAGATAATGTTGCTGGTACATATCTTCATTACCTTCACTTAATCCAAATGACAAAAATGTTTTCCCCTAGTGGTGTCTGTCCAGATTTTTGGACAGGTCTATGTGCCCAAGTTTTGATACATTCAATCCTCGAAGTGCATTGACTTACACAACAAATGGAATTGAATTCACCTCCACTGTATTGAGGTAACAGCAGAAATGTTAGTTACCTCAAACCCTCAGTTTGTAAAACCTAAACTACACACTATAACCATCAATTACTAATGTTAAAACCTTTGATAGAAGCAACAACTTACATTAAACGTATGATACCTGCTGTGTAAAGACAATGAGCGCCACAAAATTCAGTTCCAACATGTTCTCTACTGCAACATTAACAGTGCACTTAACATCACAAGAGAAATTGTAGCATCTAGTGGCCAACTTGAAAAACTACAGTGCCGAATCTGTATTACTGTAATATTAGATAAGCATACAAATGGTCAAACCAAAGCTGTGTACCTGGAAACTGAGTTATTGTAGGTCAAACCTTTAGTAACCATCAACCCCATAATCACAGAAGATCAATAACAGTGGTTTCATAAAAACTATTTATTTAACCATTTCAAGACAGAGTTTAATATTAATAATTTTATTCACAATATACTTCAAACAACGGAGTGTTTTAAACACTGGAGTCATGATGTCATGTGAGTGGAGTCCTACTATGCTGTAAGGCTGCTGGCATTAGAGAAGTAACAGATGCATTCTTCACAGTAAAAATGGAGTTCACAGCCATAATAGAGTCAACTTTGAAGCCAAAGACAAACATTTCCTGTCAAGTTCCCTACAGTTTCTGGATCAGAATAGATGAAGCTCCACCACCTCCGTTGCAGATGCCTGCCAGCCCGTACTGGCCTGACTTCAGGTTGTGCACCATGTGACCCACAATTCTCGCCCCAGACATCCTGACAGGAGAAGAGAAATAAAGAGTCAATTGTAATCCATGATATTCTTTTGTATTTAAATTGCTATTTGTCCCTGTACAGTACTGTCTTTGATTTCTGGACAAAGTAAGCTGAAGGTAATGAGGGGTGGTAAGTGATAGGTTTCCTATTGGGGTCACACATGGGCAAATGAACTAATCAGCTGGCCCTATGAAAACATACAGCTGGTAGGGTTTGTTCATGTGTTTAAAGTGAAACACTTTTTTGGATCATTTGTGTGAACTGCTTTGTTGGCATCATCTCATTCTTTTGTCTCCTACACTACTGAATCAGTTACAAAAATGGCAGAACAAAAATGTATTCCCTCACCACAGGGGAAAGGAGGAAGTCGAGAATAAAAGGGGAGGTATTTTTGGAAAACAGGTCACACCTTGTTCCTCTCATTTCTTTCCTGGAAAAAGCTAAGTGGTATCATGTTTGATCTTTTCTCTTCAGTCCAAGTTACTTCCCACAACTCTTGACCTCATCACCATCAACTGTTTGTACCAGTCCCTTTCAGCTGCTTTACCCAATGGGGTGTCCCAGTGACACAGCTCCCCCGTTGATGTTGACTTTTGCGGGATCAATGTCCAGCATCTTGATGTTGGCCAGCACGACCACGCTGAAGGCCTCGTTGATCTCCCACATGGTGATATCATCCTTCTTCAGGCCAGCTGCATCCAGGACCTGACAGACACACATGGTGGAAGTGTTAGGACGTTCCAACAGAACAGCATCCATAAACAAAGCTGAATGTGGTTCTGGATAGAGCACATCTTTTGGCATTTTGGTAAAATATTTTTTCTTTTGGATATTAAGAAATATATAAAGATGACCATGGCCCTGTTCTGACCCAGATTTACATTTAGATTTTATTTTGTGCATGTTTTACCACAATACACATACAAATAAAAAACAGTAAAAGGGGAAACTACAATACTAGCTGAACTCCAACACTGAGGAATCTGTTATCTCTCCTCTCTCTTATTAGCAAAAGCGCTTCCACCAGTTAAAATGATAAACGTTGCCAGTGTCGGATCATATCAGCTGTCACTACTCCGCGTTACTTCAGTGAGTAACTTGATGGCAACATTGAACTTGGCTGCTGTCAGGTTCGTATGCTCTGTACTCAGCCAGACCTGACAGTCTTCCAGTTAAACTTTTGTCCAAATTAGTTTAATTAGCTTTTATTAGCTTATCAACTTTTGCACAATAGTGCAACTTTGAACCGGGACCTTAAGGATTTGGATCAAGTAGACTGTGAGAATAAGGTGCGTCAGATTTAGAATGCACAGCTGTTATGCCAATGTGTCAGTTACATAGACCTGTTGCGATAGGTACGTTATCAACTTATCATGCGATATACGGACATGCCCTCGATAATTTTTGCTGGCCACAATATTGCCTGTTGTGTTTACATTTGTGTTTGTTTACATAGAATGTCACCAACAATTTGGCCAACATGATGCCAGAATGAACAGCAGGGTTTTCCCTCCATTACTGGACGCAGAGCGTTTCCTCACAGCACCTCAACCAAAAGGAACAGAAACAAACTGCTGAAACGTGTTTTGCTGTCATTTGTCCTCTCGTCTGCGCTCTGTGAAGGAGTTTCACTGTTGGCAGGGCTCAGCAGCTCCCACACAAATGGCAATCATTTCATTTATAGCAATTATTTCTGGGACAATATATGGTCCAACAAGAGTAGTTATTGTGACAGGCCTGCAGATACATATTGAATCAACATTGAGGTAAATATAAGTATCGCATCCGACTCTGTATCGGCAGCTACCCAATATTAATCGGCTCAGAGGCAAAAATCTCGATCTTGACATTCCTACTAATTACATGCTGATACTCACCTTTGGTACAGCATATGCAGGAGCAATGGGGAAATCAATGGGTGCAACTGCAGCATCAGCAAAAGCTATGTAGAAAAAGACATCATATCAATGCTGCAATCATGATAATCTAACATGTACCCGTTTTATTTTGACTTGACAAAAACATACAGGTATTTGTAATTACAGACTTTATTTTTTCTACTTTCTTTCTGAATGTCATCACAATAAAAAAAGGACACCTTACACTGTCTAAAGCTCACAGCTTGTTGAGAGACTGGTGTCAGAAAAAATGAAATGTGTCTGTGATTATAAAATGTTCTAGCTCTGGGCTAAGAACAATCTATTCAAATTCATTTTAGTTTTCTAAATCTGTAACCTGAAGATGGCTTTTACATTGCACGTTTCATGACTTTTATAAAAGCAGAAATACGGTTTTCTATGTTTTCAATACTTAAATATACTAACACACGCAGAATAAATGCAACCCAACAGTCTTATGTTTTGTCTGTTGGCCTGCAAGCACATGTTAAGTGTGTGTGTGTGTGTGTGTGTGTGTGTGTGTGTGTGTAAAGCTCACAGACAATCCTGGCCAGTGGAGTGACGTTAAGTCTCTTTGCAGCATCTGCAGTCATTAAAACAAGAGCAGCTGCTCCATCGTTCAGTGTGCTGGCATTGGCTGCTGTCACCGTGCCTAAAAAGCAAGTGACCAATCAGAGCAAAATGTACATTTAAACACAAAGAATTCTGATGACCATTATTACCTTTTTAAATTGAGTTATTTTTGTCCACACTAAATGGTGTTAGGGTTGAAATTGACATCTGTCAAAATGTACATGTGATCACATTTCAAAGTTAATGAATTAAGTTAAGGAGAAAGGGAAGACTTGAATAATAAGCCTAGAGTTATTATGAGTAATTACAGGGTTGGAGGTGAATAAGTAGCAGAAAAATTCTAAAAGATGCTAAATACGTGTAAATAACAACATCCTTATACACATTGTATTTGAGAAGGTCACAAAGTTCGAAACAGAACAGATGTATAAGTTCTGATGTGCTCGGTATGCCTTAATGTTACTCCCCAACTCAGGTAATGAATGACTGAATGAAAGTAAGGACATCTGCATCGTTACCATTTTCTTTCTGGAACACAGCCTTCAGTTTGGGAACTTTGCTGAAGTCGACCCGCCTCCACTCCTCATCCTCAGAAACGACCACATCAGGTTTGCCTACAGTACAAGTAAACATCAGAAATGCTCAGCTATATAAAGTGAATGACCAACGTCACTGACCCTAGACAAACGTGTTGCACCTCTCTGGGGAATGCTAACTGGTACGATCTCCTTGGCCAGCACACCCGACTCGTATGCTGCTTTGCTGCGGCTGTAGGAGCCGATGGCGTAGGAGTCCTGCTCCTCTCTGGTGATGTCACAGTTCTTGGCTGTGTTTTCTGCACAGTTGCCCTGTTAAAAACAGTAAGGCAAAAGCAACAGAAAAGAGATCAAATATGAAACTGATGAAATTACATTCACTTTAAGTGATGAAAAATAACACAGAAAAATGGATAGGTCCTCTTCTAACACACGCGCTGTAAACAATGCATGAAATTACAGATTACAAATGGACATGTCGTTTCACACTCATTTCTGTGACAATCCTACATTTCAAAATATATTACTCACAATAAAAAATTACTTCAACTCATACAACAATTTCTCATGTCATAATATACAAGTAAATGCAAAAATATAGATAAAGTACATCCCGATATTTGGTCAAAGAAAATTTTTTTAATCAGTGATTCCCAATCAATTCATTCAATAAACCCAATTAAACTGGGTTCCTATACTTATACACCATTTTCATTGCTTTCGATTATCATCCTCTGCACTAGTTCTAAAGCAAACTCTTTATTTTCAACCAGAATGGCATTCAATTACAGAAGCAAGAGGCGCTAAAAAATACAATTTATTCACCTGGAATTTGATTCATACACATTGTCTCTACTACTAGAATAATGTAAAAATACATAATGTCTAAAATGTCTTCAACAAGGTAATACTTAACAGATAGTTGACAGTTACCATGTGGAATTTGTTGTAGACATCAGTGAGTCCATCTTTGACAATGAGGTCTTCCATCCTCACTCCCCCGTAGGTTGGGGTCTCTCTGGACATCACATAAGGTACATTGGACATGCTCTCCATGCCTCCTGCCACCATCACATCCTATAATCACATAAAGACAGCCACGCACATACAGTATCTGTAGTACACATAACTACAATCTATTGTCCATTGTTTGTCGTGCACTGAACCTCAATTCATGCTGCGTGTACCCCAAGTGTTGGATTTGTAGGTCGCTTTATCTGGTGCTTATTGTGTTTCACAGGATATGTTAATTACAGCCATTCTATCAAAGAACTGAAAGATGTGTAGTTTCAGTCCTAAGGCTAAGTCTAGATTACGTTATGGTAAACAAGGCTTGTTTTTGGTCACAACAAAGTTTTCCATCATCTTGTCAGAGATCAGTCATTGTGACTGCAAACAGCCTCTTGCAGGCAGAAGAGACACTGTATTTCATGCTAACACTACCTGGTGTCCACACATTAGACTCTGAGCTGCCATCATGATGGACTTCATCCCAGAGGCACACACTTTGTTGATGGTTGTTGCTGGAGTGCCAAGGGTCAAGCCTGAAGATACAACCAGAGACATATTTGCAAAACTCAATTAACAAAATAAAAATCTCTTTGTTGTGCTTGTGGGTCAATTGTACTACATATTTCACAGTGATCTGTTGTGCTTGATAAAGACAGAACTGTCAGTCATAGCTATCATGTTTATAATCTATTTTCACACTAGTTTCCAACCTTCCTGCAACATTTTATATCAGTAATGATATAAGAGGCCTCTTCCTACTTGTGTCACATTGCAGCTGCAAGCTTTTGGTTTTCATATTGTGTAGTCTTGGTCATGCGTGTATTATGTGTGGCTTTAAGATTATGAATTAGAAACAGAACAGTATCAATTAGCAACTTACCGTCAGCTTTTAAAGGGGGAAGAGATGGCAATCCTGATTTTGTACCTGTGTCAATTACTTCCGTTTACATGCTTGTGTAGCTTGTTTCGCGGTGTCAGTATTTTGGTGCAATGTCAGTATTTGGAATGAGGGAGAAAAGGTACCAGTGTGTTCATACCTGCTCCAAGCAAAGCTTGTCTTGTGGGGGCCTGTCCTTCTCCTGCCTGAAGCACATTTCCCATGTAGACTTCCTTGACCTCTTCAGGAGCAATTCCTAAACACAAGTAACATTAAGTCAACTTGCTACATATGCACAGCTATCTTCTCTTTGATGCAGCAATGTGAAACTGACAGAATGGAAAATCTCATACCTGCTTTGTCTATGGCTCCCTTGATGGCAACGGAGCCCAGTTTGGTGGCTGGCACTGCTGCCAGGCTGCTTCTGAATGAGCCCATTGGAGTGCGGACTGCACTGACAATGACGACTTCCTGAAACCAAGCATCAACAGTCTGCATTATAGTGTGCGTTCCAAACATGTAACTGTGAGGAGAATTTGTAATTTTAGTGACTGTAGCCTACTTACATTGAGCGAAGGGCGAGATGTGTAGCTTCTTGAGAGGTACTTGTGAGCCTAAAATGGCAAAGATAATGATATGTATAATTCATCTTCCATACATATAAGTTCCTATTTGTAATCCTTTTCTCCAATCAAGTCTGCTGTTCGACATGAAGCTCCTTTATACAAGTTTGGGTCAAATGAATCAAGTATTAACTCAAACTTGTAGTAGTAGAGATGAAGTTAGCTATGCTAACAACAAGGGCAGACGCCAACTGGTAACATTAGCTACTTAATGACAAAAAAGGGACTAACACTGCTATTTAAGCTGGCGCTAGCTGTCGTCAACTTGTCACCCGATATCAAAACCTCTTCATTTTCTTTCTGGCTCCTGTTGTTGCTGTAATTATTAGCTTCTTACTTACAGACCATGAAGTTACACCGTTAAAAATGTGATACGCGCCAACTTAGCTTCACTAAAACACTCGAGCCATCTGGAGCAGTTATCTGTGTTTTCAGGCGGTTACATTACTTTAGTCAAGGACGCTCCGCAGACACAAATAGGTTAACGTTTCTGAGCTGCTAAGCAGGGCCTTGTGTTTACAGTCAGTCAGACTGTTGCTAGAACTATATAACAATATTACAGACAATCCCAGACAGACTATTTTACACATCCTCACTTACCAGGCGTTTACAGATTTGAGTGTGCATGGTTAAAAGTCCACTAGATGACATTTTTGACTGGGAGGTAAGACTCACAGATCCACTTCACCTTCAGCCATACAGCGGAGCCTAAAAACATCAGCCAATCACAGTGAGAGGTGTGTTCTGCTCCTCCTCCTTCTTCCTCTTATGGTTTAACGGCGGTCGACAGCCTGCTTGTTGGTGCATTACTGCCACCTTCTGAGTGTTCCGAGGGCTAGTTTTTTTGTATTTATTATAAACTTTATTTACACAATATAACAGGCACACAACAGGCAATAACAGTTACAAGACAATGCTCAGCGCAGGCAAGTCCCAGAACATAACGTTAAGAAGGAATACAAAAATAAAAGGGACAGACATTAACAAAATTATATTAATTAAATTACAAATAAAATTTGTTTTGCAAACTAGACTGGACAGAAGGACTGCAAATTGATACATGTTTGGGTGTTTTGCTTCCATTTCTGTTGCAATGAACAAGAAAATGTTCACCCATAGGTTGTTAAACTGTTCGCTCATTCTAATGTGTGACCTCTGAGGGGCTTAAAGTGAGAAGTCATGTATTTTTTCTTATGGGATTTTGAAGGTAGCCTAATGGCTACAGATGTAAGCATATAACTAACTGGTAAACCCATTGTATAAAAAAAAAATGAACAAGGCATTCTCATCAGCTCCTACCACATACAGTGCTCCAGTGCAGTTAAGGCACTTGATGACAAAATGACAACTGTTGTTCTACAAGCGTGTGTGGTTGTTTATACTTTTGCACCAACTCTTCTGAGGTCATGATAAATAGTCTCCTACTCAACTCCCCTGGGTTCAAACACACACCAGTGTTGCCACATCTCTTTTATTTTAGTGCATCCTGATTCACATCCAGGTATTATGAAGCACGCTTGATTATTTATTTCAGTTTCAGTCATCATGTATTCCTTACTCAAATAATGTTTTTCTATACAGATTTCTACAGAAAAGTCCCCTTAAGCTAATCACGATTAGATAGTGGACTAGACCATACCCATTTTGTGTGTGTGTGTGTGTGTGTGTGTGTGTGCAACAGAGTGTGCAGCACTCTTTTTCGTTGGTAGTGGTACTCTGTCTGCCTGGATCCATATGAAAGGTACAGGTAACCTGAAAAGGGGCATACATCATTGGTATCACCCCAAACAGGAACTTACAATGTGACTGCAGAGGGACTAAACTTTAAATGTTTCCTACCTCTGTTATCACAAGCAGCATCCACTCTGAAGCCAATCCCAGGGAGCTCTCTGTGAATGAATATTGGGTACCCACCATCCATCCTGCCCATCCTTTCATTGTAGCTGTGTGAGTAACATGGAGAGGTGGTCATCAGCGCCTGGTTGCTGTCTATGTCTGGATTCAGCCTAGATGTTTATGGTTAGCAACATTACTCACCTCCAGTATTTGTTCCTTACAAAGAGGACGGTTCTGCCTTTGAATGACACATGAACAGCAGAATCCACTTTTGTGACAGATGGAGGGAAGCCAAAATTGCTGAGAGGTTTGGGATAACCATGTAGGACAGTGTTTCCTCTGATCCCCCAGTAATGATCCCCTGTGACATGATGCTCCAACTGGTCACATCATTTATTTAATGCTCGTTGTCATTTTTAAATAACAAAAAAGAACAAACAAATATACCATCAAAGAAAATGACTGTACTGCCTTTCTTATACTAATAAGCAACTTTGCTGATTCCAGGCCAGACAGACGGAATTTTCATCATACACATGCCATCCCAGGAGCTGCTCCTCTTCCAGAAATATCTGACAAAGAAACAAAATTCTATGATAAGCTGACAGTAATCATAGAAAAACTTTTAACTTTCATAATAAGAGCTTTGTCTAATGGAGTTAAATGACTAAATCAAAACATACTGTATGTCTCACCCATCTTTAAAGGAGATGTTGCAGCATCACAAATCTGGATCCTGTTGCACCTGTCTGGTCGCGGTTCCGATGTGGGTTCAGGTCTCGACACAGGTCTTTTGTCAGGCTGTGGATTTGGCTTAGCTGATGTTGTGCTGACCCCTTTGAGAGGCAAAAGACAAAGAAATGGCACTGGTAAAGATCTTTGAGTCTGAGAAGGAGGTCAGTGTGTGAATTAGCTGATCTATCGCAACCCCACTCTCCCCATCGAATGGAGCAAATTCTCCATGATGCTGTAGATCTGCTTGAAATCCCCAGGACTGACGTCACTGTAGAGTTTCAGAGCCTTGGTTATGGTGGCATCCCAAGTCTGGTCCTTTCTTATAGCAATGTGAAAGTGAAAAAAGGTTACAAAATCTCACAACAGGAGCTTTATTATGCTTCATGTTTGGAGGAACTGCCTGCAGAGACTTGTTAATCTACATGGGGATCCTGTGTAGTACCTGTATGTGATCACAGTCTTGTCCCATTTTGGTAGACCATCAAAGTGGCCATATCTGATAACATCTGTGAAAGCACAGCAGGGACGAGACCTCACTTCCAGGGTGTTAGAGTCCAACTCTACCTCCAGGCCAAAATACAGTGCATCCAGAAAGTTTCCACAGCCCTTCACTTTTTCCACATTTTGTTATGTTACAGTACCCCATAATGACATGCTGGTGAGACATGCTGTGGCTTTTATTATTGTTACTAACAATGATCATTCATTAATAAGCCATCTACAAAACAAGACAGAAGCCATGTACTTATGTAAGCCCATTTCCACCAATGTGATGAAAAAAGATCCTGTAAGTCATTATACTGTGAAACATCTCTCAAAATAATGACTTAGTTAATACATTTTGAGATTCTAAGTCATAGAAGTAATTTCAAGTCATTTTGAGATCTCGTTATGACTTAAATGGTTACATTGGTGGAAATGGGCTTCCATATGTTCTGCGATCTATTTTAAATATCATAGTGGGTATTTGGACAAGAAGAAGCAGCCACAGTGAGCTATTAGATGAAGATCTGCAGGCAACAGGCTGCACAACTCCAACTCCTCAGCAAGGTAACCAGTTCTGTTTCCTGTTTCCTGCTGTTGTGTGGAGAACTACTCACATCATGTGTAGCATAAAATCAGGTGGAGGGTGCTCATGGCATTTTGGAAAACAGCCAATTATTGACCAGTTTCTTTATTAGAAAATTAGTTTGTTTGGATGCACTGTAAACAGATACACAAGTTGCATTTCTACCAAATTAGCAGCGTGTTAGCTACTCCCAGAATTCTGGGACTTACCACCAGTGACTACAGGTGTCATCAAATCAACCCTAAAAGTTTAATGATAATACTGTAACTTTAATCAAGTTAACTTTCTCTTTTATAATAGTACAATTTTTATACCGTACCTTTTGAATTGCTGGTACTTACTATCTTAGATCAGTAGTGTGTTAATAGATATACCGTATAATCACACTAGTATATAAAATCCAGCATATCTGAAAACAAATACATTGTGTGTTTATAAAAAAACACCACATTTAATGAAAATGCCATGGAAAATTGTCCATGAGGTGAAAATTGTTGTTGTTGTCTGTAATGCTTGTTTACTGGTTCAGACTGTTCATCATGGAAAACATTTCAGTTAATCTTTAACAAACCCACATTAATCATTTAACAATCACAAAGCTGAGTCAAGGTGTAATGTGCAACACAGACAGGATTACGTATTTCAGACTCTTTCTCATGTTTGGAAGCAGTCAATAAGCAAACAATACAAACTATAACTATACACATTAAGGTATGATCTTACAGAATGACAGAAAAAAACTGATTTCTCTTCTCTCCCTAATATTGTCTTGTTAAATAACACCAACAATTGAGCAATATTTTACCTTTGAGAACACCTCATGTTTTCCTGCACTTTTGAGAACTCTTCCTGGCTGGATTAAGTGGTGGGCACATATCCACAGTGTGCCACCATCACAACTATCATCACAGCTTTAACAGCCAGTGCACCCTCCATGATTCCCTTTTTCTAGGGCAGAGAAGAAGGAATAACTCCAGGGCCTTCCTCTCAGGCTCTGCTCAAATGTAGAGCTGTAATGCACTAGTCAATTTCAGTGTTTTGGTTGGGAGGTAAAGAGCAGAGAAAGACTCATGATGGAGCAATAAAGCATTCCTGCAAGTGTCTGAACAGGCCCATTTAGGACAAGAGGAGAGATATAATGGGTAGCTAACAGTTGGAGTAGCTTGGGCCTGCGTGACCCGGCTACTCCACAGGAACATATTTTTTTGTTCCAGACTTTATAAAGCTGTTGGTGACTTAACTGTATTGTTAACTACTGTTTTTTTTGTATTCATTACCTTTTTTATATAGAGATTTTCTTACTTCTTCTTACCCAATTTTTCCCTTTGAGTTACTTTATTTCTTTCTGTTGCTTTTAACATGTTTTAAATTGCCTTATGAAGATACTTAATGAATCTTTGGAAAGCAAACTTTAATGTGCTAGCACCCTTTGTATACATCCAAAATATACAGCAGCACTGAGAATTCTCTGGACACTCTTAATAAATAGTTCCACTTTTGCAAGCAATGAGCTTCTTGTTGTTTTGTGTGGAAGATAATGCATCAGTAGACGTAGTAAGCAAAGAAAACGAGAGAGGGAGCCATTAGAGTGCAAAATGAATCTTATACTGCTTACAAACCAGTATTGACTGGCTGACATAGTTCTGTTGTGTCCCCAAGTGTGGCATCTCTTCCTCTGTCTTCCCAGCAATTCCGTTTCCACTAAAATATTTGAAATTACAATTGGCAAATTATTAGGTCACCAATATTACCAGTAGTAACCACCTAACCCTAGCCTGACCGATTTACAACTTCATAAAGTCATAAAAATTAAATTTTTTCTCTGATTGCCTCAAGGCCTTATGATTTCCTCCACACGGGGCATTTGAACATATACAACTGCTGATCACCACTTTCATTGAATTTTGAAACTTTGTAACACCAGTGGTGTTCCTGGTCAAAAATGGCCGGTATAGGAAATTAATGGGTAATACTAGATTATGTTCACCCATTAGATGGAAAACATCCCTATGCAAACCCACACATCCACACACCCACCCACACACACACACACACATATATTCCCCCACATGAACCACACATTTCAGACAGAAGAATTAGGTGTCATTTATGGGAACCTGTCCCTTTCTCACGCTTATGTGCCCATCCCCCCACACGAACCACACTTTACAGAATAAACAATGTATCATATCTTCTAACAGACACTCTACATTAACCTTTATCTGTGCCTTGCTCTCATTTTACTGTCAGAGAGGGTTGGACCGAATTTTTTAATCCAATGAAGAGGAAAGCATGTTGAACCGAAGATAGAGGAGGATGTGTCAGAACTGGAAGACAACATCAATCCTGATTTTGGACCTGGCACGAGAAGAAGAGGCCCCTGAGGAAGAGGCACCTGGAGAAGAGGAACCTGAGGTGATATTCCAGTCCAAGGGTGGCAACTTGCTCTGGTATTCTCCGTTCCAGGACAGAGAAGGCATTGACGCCAGGACCACCACGGTATGCAATATCTCGTGTGGATGACGTCAAGTCCAGCTTCCAACTCTTTTTACCAGAGTTCATGGAAGAAATTTTGCTGGACATGACAAACCTGGAGGGGAGGTGTGTGTTGGGACACATGTAGAGCATTGGACTAGGTCAACCTCCAAGCGTATATCGGAGTATATTGGTCAAACAATTACACACACACACACACACACACACACACACACACTCACTCACTCACACACACACAGATGACTATTCATGTTGATTTTCTGATGTTCTGTGAATTTGGTATCTGTTTTGATTATTATTATAATTTTCAGTGTCTATTCTTTGTATATTCACTGCAGTTATTCATGTTCACCACTGGTTTGAGACCTTTGTTTACAGCTTTAAAATATGTTAAATAAAATTTGGTGAGGATTATGTTTGACTTATGTTTTTTGTGTTAATGTAAGATCAGTTAAACCAGACCGGTCAAATTTGACCGGGAACACCAAAGTAAGGCGGGGGAAACGAACATAATACAAGTGGACTTGCTGTCTTGAAAAAATATCCTCAAGATGTTTCATCACTAATCAGAGGCATAATCAGGATGTTCCTGACAGTAGAAAGAACTCAGATTTAATCTGATTTCCAGGATGACTAAAAGGTCTCATACACATCATCAGTGCTGCAAAGTACATATAACAGACAGGTAGACAATATATAAATATGAATATACAATTTTATTAATATATTCTTAATACTGTATGTTTATAGTTCAAAATAAATGTACCCCACGGTGGATTAATGAAGCTATTTAAACAATAAATACATGTGATAGAATTACATGTTCAAAATATAATCTTTAGAATGATAGATATATTATGCATTCATTCACATCCAGGGTCGCTACATAAACAACTTAGCTGGCAAAATGGGCTAGAAGTTAGTGCAACGCAAGAAGTAGCTGTTCCTCAGCACACGGTACAACCTCCCCGTCCTCAGGCTGTACTCAAACATGTAGGGTCCACTGTAGATGTATGTAAAACCTGCAGAACAGAGGCTCACTGTTAGTTTCTGTGCTAGCTAAAGGAATAGTTTTGAGGAATACACTTAATCACTTTCTTGCCAGGGGTTGGATGAGAAGACTGATACCACTCTCATGTCTGTCTGTTAAATATGCAGCTGGAGCCAGGAGACGCTTAGCTTAGCATAAAGGCCAGTTAGCCTGACTCTGCCAAATGGTAAGGAAATCTGCCTACTAGCAACTCTAAAGCTCACACATTAGCACATTACCATCACTAATTTCCAAACAGCAGATGATCCATCCAGCAACCCCTCATAAAACAACAACCTGTAGCTGTTTCCAGTCTGTTTTATGGTAAGCTAGGCTCACTGTCACCTTGCTACTTTCATGTTTCATGGAGAAATAAGAGAGTGGTATTGATCTTCTCATGTAATGCTCAGCATTCATCCATTTGTCAGAACAACTGTGGATATATCATGCTTTGAGTACTACTCACCTTTGTACTGCAAAGCTGCAGTCACCTTGCTGGTCAGGCCGGAGAAGGTCTGATCCAATCGTTTGGGGAATCCCTGGTCCATAGTCTTTTTGGCCTCATCATAACTGAAGAAACACAGAGAGTAATTAGACACATGGTAAACCTTCACACAGGTAAAGATTGGCTCATACTGAAATTAAACATGTATGTATACTATGAACACACCTGAAGTAATAGTTCCCTACAAAGAACAGAGTCTTGCCAGATGCCCCGTCATAAAGGGCCGCATCAATATTCCTCACGTGTCTTGGCAGACCAAAACTGGTAAGTTTTTTAGGATAGCCACGGACAAGATCATAGCCACTGAAAGCCCACACTCTGCGATCTGTATAGAGATGAAAAGAAAAATAGTTTTTAGTATATGCGTGTAAAGGCAAATAATGTAGTCTTG
>JAVQJD010033505.1:0-25740 GCA_036023655.1 Nannoperca australis | reverse complement strand
TTTTTTTTAATTGTGAACATTTGGACTGTTCAAACTGTTCAATTATATTGTCTGCGAACTGTATTTCCCACCATGACGATCTAAAGCATTTTGATTTATTTTCAAATGCACTTCTCTGCACTACCAGGAATACAATTCTAGCGAATCCTTTATTTGTCCTATTTACTGGCCTGAAATCAGTTAAATTTAAGTATACTCAGTCTAAATAAATACTGGAATCAGCCTTTAAAATATCAAACAGTATCTGGACCTCCTTGTCCTCAGTGGTAGCTACGGCTGTGCAAACAATGTCTGACTGCACCACATTAATGTAAGATATGGAGCCATCATCCGAAGGCACTCACCTCATCCGAGGCCAGATACACGCACAGGTACGCCACCTCTTCGGCTGTGCACATTCTGCCAGTTTTCTGTCTTGCCATGAAATCCTTATAAGCCTGAGGAGTGACAGAGAGGGAGAGAAGAGTACTCATTTTCATTCATTATCTTCAATATCCAGCCATTAGGACTTCTTCTTGTGGAAACCAAGATAAGACGTAGCTGTTGAATGACTCATGCAGGCATTACTGTCAGATTAAGAATGGAGAAAGAGACAGAGTAAATCAGAGTTCACCAAACCTGTTCTGGGTCAGGTTGGGCCTGGATCCTTCCTCTAAGTGATGGAGTATCAACAGTACCTGAGAAAATATGAAAGAACAACATTGACTTCCTCTGAAACCTTCATTATAAGAAAAATATTGAATACAGAAACCTAGATAGCCTTTGACTAACAATACTCTAGAATAAAGGTCTGATAAGTTTGCACAACAGAAATTTAGACTGGCTTTGAACGGACGAAGTCAAGGCTTGTATATCTTTGAAATACACAATGTCCCCAAACATAAAAAGCACCTAGATCTTTCTTAAAATATCAGGTCAATGTGTTTTCAAGGATGTCTACAGTTATCTACGAAATTCCTAGTAACCTTAAGTAATACTTGAGACAGAATAAAAAAGGACACAGGGGCATGGCTTTATTTTGAGGGGCGTTCTGAACTTACCGGGACAAACACAATTACAGCGAATGCCTTGGTCAATGAAATCAGCTGCTATAGATTTGGTGAGGCCAATCACTGCAGCCTTGGAGGTACTATAGACACACCGGTTCACAACACCTGTCTCGAGGAAACACATATGTCACTCACACAGACACACACACACGCAAAGCAGTTATCTCAGGTAAGAGGATTACAATGAACATGGTCATACTTCAGCGACTTAATGTCCCTTTAATTGGGCATAATATTTGTTCTACAACCATCTACAGTGAAAAGATCTGGGGAAGGTCCTTTACCTTTTATGCTTGACGCAACAGATGCCATGTTAATAATGTTTCCTGACTTCTTTGCCAACATCTAAAATGACAAAATAAATTAGAATGGTGACATAAAAACAGAATATAATTGGTAAAAATTCAGAGTAAAATTATGCAACAGTCATAGGTCTTAATAAAAAGCTATAATGCTATGATCAGAGCAAAAATTCCCCTTTGAGACAGTTTGGTTAGATTGCGGCTAAAGCTGGATTAGTGATTGGGAAGTCACCGCCCATCATGCCACAGGCTCAGAGTAATATAGCTAATCCCAGCGGACAAAGGATGAGAACAGAATAAAAGCATATGTCACTCAATTTGCAACAGCACCTGTATGATTCTCTCAATAACAGGATAAACTGTGTTAAGCACTTGGTTAAGTGGACAAAAGGTCACCTTAGGCAGGAAAGCCTTGCACATGAGGTACATGCTCCGGATGTTCACATTCATTGTGAAGTCCCAGTCGGCCTCTTCACAGTCCAAGATGGAGCCGTGGTGCACAAACCTGTAGACGTCAGATGACCCGTGAAAAATAGTTGCAAAGTATTGTATATAGTACATGTAATCATCTAAACATTTTGCTTTAGCTAAGAGGTCCAATACCTTATATGTCACTCAGAATCGAAACAGAAGAGTAACAGATCAATTTAGAGACCTTTGTTAAGTAGACTGACAAAGGGTCAAGTAGAGGTTAAATCCTAAAATATAGGGATTTTGGAAATGTAGTTAAGCAGGAGATGGATAGAAATGCTTAGGGGGAGACAGCATATTGGCAATACAAGTAGAATTGTGATGAACGATTTGTATGTCAAAGGGTAAGGCTGGCGATATTCTATATATTTATTATTGTCAACAAATTCCACAAACTACATTCCCCATTATAATGGGTTATGAAAGAACGTGTGACCTAGTGCAACATTGTGGCTCATTGATTGATGATTCATTTTCTGACTCTTGGTCTCAGTGGAGTTGACCAGTATTACTACTCTGCTCATTCAGGAAAACATTAACGATACAGGAAAGAGGGGAAACGTACCCAGCGACGTTGAACAGCACATCTACATGGTTGTGTTCTTTGGCCAGGGCTTCAACTTGGTCCTTCTTAGTTACGTCCACGACCTTGGTCTTGATCCCTGTTGAAGATAAAAAGCCCCAATGATTTTATAACACTTGCACTGATTTAGAAAACAATAAAAAACTACTAATAACTACCACAATACACATTACAGTAACATAAAGTCTCCACATCTGGCTCAAAGTCTTACATTAATGCACATTTCTTTGGATTATTATCTCTGACCATTGCACATATTCTTTATACTTTATACTGTGAATATTTACACATTCCTTGGTACATATTTTGCACAATCCACCCTCTTTATTTCAAATACTGTACACCTGTTTTATTTTAAAAACATATATTCTGACATATTTTTAATATATTTTTCTTTTTCTATTTTGTATTTAGGATTCTTGCCTTTATCGTAGTTTTCTGTTAATGTGCTTATTGTTATCACCAAGCACCAATACGTCAAAAGTCTTTTGTATTTCCCATTTTATTGCAGGAGATACTAGGGATGATCCTACAGAAAAAGATGCGACAGTCAGTCCCCTAAAATTAACAAAACAAGCAAGCTACTATAGGCAATCACCCTCTTTTCTGACAACCCGCCGCTTCACATCTGTGCAATTAAACACAGTTACACTTGGCTGCTGATCGACCTCTATCTTTTCCTGCTGGCCACCCAACAGCTCTACAAAAAGCAGTTAGAGCTGAAGTGCTTTGATTGTGAGCTACTTGAAAGAGGTGTTGGGAGAGGGAAGAGGCAGGGGCACTTTTCTGACAATTTGTAGATCATTATGATAGTATCATGGGGGTCGGCTAGCTCAGTCGGTAGAGCATGAGTCTCTTAATCCCAGAGTTTGGAAGTCGCTTTGAATAAAAGCGTCTGCTAAATGCCTAAATGTAATGTATCAGTGTATTGCTAAGATCAGTGAGCAGTAATTTCAAACCAAAATGTAAACAAAAGCAACACTTTATCAATTAATGAATTAGTTGATTGACAGAAAAAAAAGTTTTGATCATCTATTAATCGATCAAGTTATTTTTAAAGCAAAAATGCCAACCAAATATAATATTTGCTTATTTTCTTAGTCTCCTATTACAGTAAACTCAATATGGGATTTAGGTTGTTGGTAGAACAAAACAAGACATTTGAAACTCTTGGTAAGGCATTTCTTGACATTTTATAGACCATATGATTAAATCAATTAAAAAAGAAAACAATAGGCTGATGAATTGACAATGAAAAGACAATGCCTTATTAGGACGACCTTTGGTGTATCAAATGTATATTGTTGAATGTGGTTAGTAAATGATGACAAAAGAGGAGAACATGTCTCAGCCTCCTGGCTGCATCACAGTGGTTACCCAGCAGATGGCAGCCTCAAACCAACAGAAATAAATTGTACCATGAATGCCTTCCAGCTCCTTCAGCTTCTCTCCATTGATGTCGGTTGCTGTGACTTTAGCTCCCTCCTTTGCAAATGCCTGCAGTTGAAAATCTCGAGTCAGTTCCAAGCGACGGATCCACAATGTCTGCACATGTCATGGTACAAACTTTGCAGCCCAGTGCTCCCTTGTAGGAAATGTATATTTTGTTATGATCAAAAAAAGTTTGTTACATAAGCTTTTGAAAGAACTAAATGGATGGGAACAGTAAATCTTGAAATCTGAATTGCTGCCTGAATGCACATAGAAACTCACTCCGACTTCAGGCAGTAATTCGGGTCACAGTGCCGACACCGAGATCTTATTACCACATATCTATAGCCACAGAATGTCATTTTCTAACCCTAATCCCTCAGCCCTCTTTTTAAATCCTTTTCTGCCTTCGTTTAGGTGATAGCTGATGGGAGTGACTGCATCATTAACCACAGAGCAAACCACATCAGTAAAATACACCTTTTAAAGTGTAAATGGAAATTCTCAATTGGCCCCTCACACCATATGCAACACTATGTGTCCTGAACCTAATGATCTGCTGTCTGTTTTTGAATTCCTCCCCATGACACAAAAGTAATACAAGGCGCGGTTTTAGAAAGATATCTTAAAAAGAATGGAATGGATGTGACGACGACAACCCAATCTTTACAAAGATGTGAGTGAGATTTTCGAGTGTTTTGGGAAAAAAAGCTGAAAGTCTTTTCATGCAAGGTGAAAATATGACAGAATGACAGCTTTTATAGTGGATTTCATCTGTTCCCACTTTTTGGTATAAATATTGGGTAAAACTAGGACTTAATATACAACTAAATATATGAACATTGTGATGTTGTTGTTTGTTTACGTAGCACAGTAATTTGAAGGAAAAAATGTTTTGGATCACCAGTATTGTTTGCGGTGCTACACTTTTACCAATTCAAATGCATGCTACAAAAGATATAACATATCAGGAAGTCAGCAACATTAAAATCTGCCATTTGCGTCACACAAAAACCGGTTGAAATATGTAATAAAGTAAAAATCAACACTTCTGGAGTTCGTACAACACCGGCTGGTAAATAAACAATTTCTCTCTGTGATTTGGCAAGAAACATATCAGCAAGAAATTCTTATTAAAGCTCATTACTATTGCTGCAGCACGTCCAATCCCCTGCGCGGCAGCTGACAACACAATCACTTTGTCGTCCAGACGACCCATAGTGCCCCTTTCACTGCTGCTGCAATCAAAACAAACAAACAGAAATATATTTGTTATTTGTAAAAATGTATTACTGAGTATTGAACTGCAACAACAGGTTCATTTTGATAAAAAATAAAATAATCTCTGGCTGAACGTTCACCAGATATTTACAAATGTGTTCATGAAAGATTATTTCAGCTGTGAGTTTGCAGTAAAGAATGATAAATGCTAACAAACCATTTACTGATTCAAATACAGGACATGTTATGTGAAAAATAACTGGCCTACGGTTTAAATGTATTCTGGAAAATAAGATTACAATAAATAAGATATAAGCTCTAAAAATATACCGTAGTTTTACGTTTACATTACATTTGTGTGAATTAATTAGAAGAACTGGCCAGTGACATGTTATTTAGCACGGTATATAATGTAGGCTCTTTCGCTACAGACATTATTGAGCCGAGACACCTAAAAATTGATGACTTCGATGTAAAATCACCAGTGACCACCCGTACATAAGCATTATGAAACCTATAACAGAGATTAGAGCAACAGGGCAACTATCAGAGCGTTTATGCAGCTGTCTTTAATAGTACACTGTAACAGATTGTTACAAAGTTCTGCTCTAATAAATATGCATGTTGATTTTATTGTAATATCACTCACAATGATGTGGAAATTCATTTTATCTTATACCTTTAATGAGAAGCTAATCACATCAGTCATCATTGATCCCTTATTCAGATTTTTACGTCTGAAAGGGGCTGTTGAGTGTTTCCGTGCAATTTTACACTTCCAACATTTCCCTCATTTTTTCTCCTGCAACAAGTAGATGTTACAGTGAACAACCATCCACACTTATCACTGAGAGTAGTTTACTTAAGTATATACCAAAGGGTCACGTGTCTTTCACAGTTGCATCCCGAACCAGCCGAAGGGTGATGTTCTCTCCTTAATATCCAGATTATACGTAACTCACGCTCTCTTTGCCCCTCCCCTCAAACCCCTCCTCTCCACGCCAAAACAGTGACAGAGTTGAAACCGAAAAGCTGACATCGTAAAAAAAAAAAAAAAAAACTCACTAAAAACAGGTCAGAATGTTGAAAATATCGAGTTCACGTTTTGTTTTCAAAGCCCAATTTTCTTTTTCGGTGCCATATGTAACTGTCACTGATCTGGCTCCATATCCTTTGCCCCCCACGCCAAGTCTGCATGACACTTTCCCCGCATGCCCGTGAATCTGGATAGACTTCGCTGATGTAGCTGCTTTCGATCGTTGCATAATAGGTTACTTGTAAGGTGCCTCACCAACTCTACACTTAGTTAGATGGATGTAGGTGACTGACGCTTAACAAACTGCGGCGACCTTCACTGTGGTTATATTTACTAGTCATAGGTTGCAAAGTCAAGTACAAGCCTGGAAAAACTCAATATGGAAACTCACCCTTTGCTCAGGTCCGACACATTAAACGTCAGAGAGCAGATGAGCCCCACACGTGACCGCCTGCTTGTACGGCTATTGGTTCCAGACCAGGAAGTGTGCGTGATAGTAGTTTTGTAATTTGACAAGATGAAATTGAGAGCAAGATAATGCAGTGTCTGTTTACAGCAGGTGCACGTATAGTATTTTCCTGAATACGAAAATGCATTTATTTAGCCACGTATAGGAGATTACCACTTCAAATGTGTGTTTTTTTTTTCAAACAGCTACTGAAACATTCAGGAGTTGACTCTTCTTCAGGTGGGCGTGAAGTGTCTTGATAATAATTGATAATTGCAAACTGACCTTTGAGATCTGCAGAGAGTTTATTATCACTAAAGGTTTATGGTTTGGATAAAGGACATTCAAATTTAGGTTATTAATTGGCTGCTGTTGTAGGCTAAACTGCAAATTACCCCTCATCTTATGATTTGAGAATGACAACTTTTCTAATCTATAAGTCAGATAATCATAAGCCAGTGCAGTGAAATAAGAAAAATAAAACTCCTTTGCATATCTGAAATTCTGAGTTCATTCTTGACCTTGTTCTTGGGCTTTAAATCGTACCACATGATCTATGATCTCAGCAGATGGACTTTGACTACCTTTCCCTGCCAACTTTTCCCAACTTTTAAGCGTATGTATGTATTTAAAGAGCTCTAAATAAAAAAATAAAAAAATGTGAGTGTCTACATTTCCATGACACCTAGGCAAACTCGAAGTGCTGACAAAGATCATGTCATATGTCTGAAGATACTGGAACGTTTTTGTCATCTGCTGTTTCCAAGGTCAAGAATGAACTTGAAAACCCTATGTATTTCTCTATTTTTCATTCTAAGCACAAGTGAGACACATTATTTATGAATCTAAATCAAATTTTCATTGTTTTTGGTGAGTCAGTATGTCTTTTTTTATTTAAAAAAACCCAATTATTTTCCACTGCTGTCCTTCAAGTATGAACTGTTTACTTTTGCTCTTTCATGGAACTACCCTGCAGTCCACCAGAAATACTGCAAAATACTGTGTACGTGACCCTCCCTTGAGATGTCAGTTTCTCGTTACCGGAATGATAAACACCAACTGAAATGTGTGACCTGTTGATGGACTGCATGGGTCTGTCGAATGATAAAATGTCAATGAAGAATTTTTGATTTGACAGTCTTGACAAACCTATTGGCTATTCTTGAATGAGGCCAGTGGGGAGTGAGGACACTATAATTTTCTTCATCACCACAGATAAGTGGACTAGGAGCCAGTCTGTTATACACACACGGGGTACACTACACAGTTAAGAGTAAGTGCTGGGCCAATTACATCATGGTAGTCTCTGCAACTGGTCGCTTGTTGATGATTCTTATACCTAAAACTGTGTTACCTAATCTCAGGTTTATCCCCAGTACGGTATATAATATACGTGGATGTATTTCATCTGAGTAATATACTGTTTATCATGGTTTTATAAAGAATGTATGATTTTCTCATCAATCAGTTTCTTAGTTAATTCAAAAAGTCTGCACTGCACTCAAGTAGCAAGAGATGAGGTGATGAAGACCCTTCAAAATATTTCAAATGAATTTAATTGAAACAAAGAAATAAAGCCATATATTATTTTCCCCATTCAAAGCACTTGCAAGGTCCTTTTGACTGGGGGTCTTTGTTTCGGAGCCAAGAGCTCAGCTATCCAACAAGGTCTCCCAATCCTTTTGAAAATCTCATGCATTTCATCAAAGCAAATAATACTGACTGGCCTCAAAGTGCCACTGCCATAGTCATGAAAATGGTCATCTGAGCTGACTATAAGGTGCAGTATAGGGCCCTACTAACCTTCGTCCATGCTGAACATAACAACTGATAACGCCTATTTAATGAGGTGATATCATTCGAAGCAGGTGAGTTATCTGACACTTGATCTGCTGACATACAATGACATAAAATCTGATAGTGTTTGTTGATAGTTTTCTGTTACTCTGGAGGTGCTACAAAGTTGTTTTCTAAACCACATCTAGAGGCAAAAGTGTTCATACTTGTAATAATGCAACCAAAAGCAAAGATGCTTTTGGTTGCATTATGGAGAATGTAGGATCTAGGATTTCTGGAGCTTGAACCATAATAGGGACTAAAAGTAAGGATGTGTCAGTCTTAGCTGCATTGACTTTGATCATTTTTGATTTTGAGTGTCTCTTGTGGAAATCACCCTTAAAGAATCAATGTGTTTGTACATAATCTGCATCACAAGTTAATTGTAGCAAACCTTTAATGATGTATTGATTGAGTTGGAGTAAAAAAAATGGAAGTGTGTTGCGCCATATATCCATTTTATTCAAAACAATCTGTCAAGTGGACGTACAACATTTTCATTATTTTTTTTAACTAAATGAGTCAATACATGTAGTCATTACAGTACATAGGAAGTAGGAGTCAGCACGCATCCAAACAGTAGCAGACGCTGAGCCACATTGGGCAACTCACAAAGCAGGGCTCCAATGTTCATCATTTATTACACTAAAGTGACGTTTCAAACACAGCTGCTTTTCATCAGACTGAAGTGACTGTCAGGCTCGGGGAGAACGGGGACCCAAAAAGGACATGAAACGCAGGACATAAGGTGCAATGAACAGAGACAGAACAAAGGAAACCACCAGACTAAATAGACAAGACGTAAATGAGGAAAACTGAAACAGGTGAGTCTAAGGCCCAGGTGACTAATCAAAAAGGAGGGAAACCAGACAAAGACAGGAACACAGGGAGACAGACAGGAATTACCAAAATAAAACAGGAAACAGAAAACCAACATCAGGGATCGTGACAGTGACAATGTGAGGTGCCTTTTTAAATATACACATAATCCCGTCACATGCTGTGGTCAAGTGAGTGTATATATATTTACGGATGCAAACATATAACAATAAATTCAACTAAGTGTTTGCATAATATATATGATTATTGCAGTCATAGAATTATGAGATTAGTAGTGTAAAGCAACATCAAATCAACATTGGTTGATGGCTCAGTGTCTTGCCAAGGGACCCAGCAGCAGCAGCCTTGGACAGAGGACTGACGTTGATTGCCATGGATTCGCTGGAAAATCTCATCAACAATTTCCAATCTGCTGGAGGTGGATTCTATCATTTCAGCAATATAACAACACTGAGTAAAGATTGATTGTTTACAGAATGTTGCCACCCAAATTCCACATAGCTACTGTTTACACACCAGGCTTATTTCAAACAGTGCCTGGACATTTGGAAAGTGAGAAATGCAGATTTTGATTTCATCTTCGATGACATCACTTGGAAATGTATCATCTGTTGTTCTTTGGCCTTCATTTTATCACTATTTTCCTCACACTTCCATCTGACAAGCTGTATCCATACCAAAGTCTATATCTGAAAATTAGGGATTAGGGGCAGTGGTCAGGACAGAGGACATTGAAGCAGGCCTGTTAATATATGAATCCTATGACTCCACTATGTAAGCCGTTCCTCCAGCTCCAAGCTAACTTTCTTTCTTCCTCCCACCTCCAGCTAGCCATGCTCTGCTCTTGTCAGCTTACAGCAGCTCGCCCCTCTGTTCTCTCCAGTACCTGATTCTTTTCGGGTCATTGTTACAGTGCCTCACAGTTTTCGTGCTCGAATTTTGCTCTAAATTCTGCCGAACTCTCTTTTTGAACTTGAAATCCAATTTCCGTCTGGCTGTCATGCTGCTCTACCCGCTCTCTGCTTTGTTAAGGAAAATTCAGTCCCTTGTACGGTTCAAATGTAGCTACTGCCATTTTGTCATCTGTCGTCTATATTACTACAAACTACAGTTTACTACAGAGACATGAACACATTCCGGTACACTCACAGTGACTCCACTTTAGATAAGTAATCCAGAACAACAGTGATGAAAGTAGCATGATTATATTGTTTAATGTATTAAATTAAAACGTTGGAAATGTACATTATGCTTAATAAGCATGCACATTATATGATGTTAAGTTTGAGTTTATCCAGCCTATTTTTCCCAGGCCTTTATTTCTTCAGCCTCCCGGCCGTTACTGGAGGCTCCTAATTGACTATCAGCTTTTATTTGAGGAATTACAGTAAAGAGTTTCCCTCTTTTCGTTATCCAAACTGAGGGTCTAAGGACAGAGTGAAGTGAAATTGTAACTTCTGGGTTCTAAAGTACAGTATATGTAAAAAAATGTCATTCGTAACATGACATTTGTAATAACTTAAAAAATCCTTGGAATATGGCTTTACTCAAAAGCATTTAATTATATACTACACTATATGCTCCTATCAGCCACATTTGTTTTGTTTTTGTTTAAATATGGGCTTTGTCCTCTATGCTAGCAAGAGTCGCCATCTTTATGTAGTGTGAACCTTCACCTATTGTTGTGTGTTTGAGGCTGAGAGAGAAATACAAACTGCAGTGCCAACAGGCTTTTTAATGTCTAACAAAAACTGTAATTAAATACCTTAAAATATTTAAAGCTGTCTTTTACTTCAGCATAAAATATTACCTATCTCACATTTGAGCCATTTCTGAGTTCCACAAAATTCCAATTATGAAACGGCACTGTGCAGTAAATTATGTTATTCACGAAGCCCATTTAGCACTGAGGTTTTGTATTGAGTCCTTCCAAAATGTGCACTGCTTATAAATATCCTTCTTTGATGTTATAAAAGAATTGCAATTTCTTCATTAAATATTCCAGCCACTACCCACAGCTAGGCCTCTCCCCAAAGGAACAAAATTCTCCTCTCCTCATACTGCCAACACTTGTATAACTAACGCTATAGGCAAGTCTGCATTATTTCAAGTCTAACTAGCTAATGAATGAACTTGACAATCACACTTTAAAGACAGCACCCAGGGTGGAACAACAGTCCATATTTGGAAACATTCCTGCATAGCAATGCAGAGCTGACAGACTAACCGTTCCCCTCGGTTCTCAGATCACAAGATGAAAAAATGAAAACAGGACAGCATGCTAGAAAGTTGACACTTCTTTGAACTGACTGCAAGGCCCCCAACACACAACTAGCACCATGCGTGTGCAACTATGCACATCTTACTATTCAGGAATATGTCCCCATAGCTACTCAAAACACATTTATATCTTAGTTTATTATGGGGCCAGTTGACCTTGGCATAATGACTCTTTCCCATCTCATTAAAATGCTATTTCATCATGCCGGACAGAACAAAGATAACTCCCTCTGATGGAACATGAGTAAAAGGGTATACAGTGTTCAGTGTACATATATGACAACATACCATACTGCATGATGATATACAGTTTATTGTTAGATCTTTCTCAGAATTAGAATTGTTTGTTAGAATTAGCTGTACTGTATATAGGTACTTATGCATCTACACAGTTATGTATTTATCAATTAGGATAATCAATTAGATTTAATTTATTTACTCAATAATTATTGTCCCCCCATATATTAAACATTCCAGTAGTGTTTTACAATATGTTAAAGCTGCATTAATTGATTTATCGACCAAAATTCATATTATGAAACTATGATTAAAAGTCAGATGTCGAAACATGAGATTGACTTATCTTCTTATTGCAAAAAATAAACAAACAAAAAAAAAAGGAGAAACAAGCTCGAAATTCATATAACTGTCATTTTGGAAGTTGTCACAGTGAGTTAGTTGACAGAGGTTATTAAATTTGAATGGGGTTTTGCACTGATATGGAAGTGTAGAGAGTAAAATGCAATAGAACAAAGCCCAAAAGACAGAATGTCAAAAGTTCCCCTCTTTAAATGCATTTGTGTGCAGTGAAAGAAATAGTGTCAACCATCCAACTCACCTGCTGAATGCTCACAAGCACTGGGCAGTTCAATGGCAAATATAGATGTAGCTTCTCTTTCCGTGTCAGCGGTAACCATTTTTCCTGAAAAATCTCTGAACTGTGGACAGAGTTAGAACACACAAAAAAGCCACGCCAGCAACATCTGAGCAACCTGTCAGATATGTCAAAGGCCACTTATCATTTATGACACTATGTATAGTATTATATACATTGCAGCTTTGCTCATAAGTACCAGCATAGCGGTTGCCTTTAACCAAATATCAGCTGGTTAGTCTTTTGTTTGATTCTTCAAACCATGGCAGATAGAGAGGTCAGAGACATGAAGAATATGTCACAGGAAAGGAGCTGCTTGCTGTCAGATACCTAGTAGAGATGTGTGCTGAAGTCAAGTGATAAATGTAGATATTGGAAAATAAAGACACACAATTTCTCTTATTCTACTCTGAATGGGGCCCATTCTGAATGCCGTGCTGAAAAAGAAAGGTGGGCACACCTTTGTTCACTTAGTTTTTGCAGTTTCATCATCTCTCAAGGAGAAAAAGACAGTGATGGTGATCTTGTAGAACAAGCACAAAAAAAGTTTGCAATAGACTGTGAGAGGCTTTATTGCACAAAATGTCAAACTGTCAGTTTCAAGAGCATGTAAGAGTCTCTCAAGACATTATTACACTGAATTGCATTGCATTTGTAACTAACTTGGTCTCAGAGACAGAGGAAGTCTAATTTACTACCATTTCTTCAATTCAATTTAGTTTTTTTATATAGCGCCATATCATAACAAAGTTATCTCTGGATACTTTTTCATAGGAATAATATGGAATAATAATACTTTTTTTATGGAAGCTAAGCTGCAGCCTTTAAACCAGTTAAATCCACTGCAGTTGGTGTCTACACAGAAGCAGTAAGTATTTGTGTTGGAGACCAGGTGTATGTCATCCCTACCAAATAATGCAGAGAGAATGATAGGGCTGAGTGCTGATATTGAAATACGTGCACTGGCGACTCAATGAGATTTTTTCCAGTTTCTTTCTTTTTCTGCTATTAAGTACAAAGTAGTAATTTAATACAATACACAGTTAATGCAATTAGTTTCTCATATCAACATATCAGTGCTGACTTGTCAGAAACATGCCCAAATGTTATTATCTCAGACATATTTAGGGAAGAAAAATGTGTGATCTGGTGGCACAGATCTTCAAGCCTTTCACTGTGAAGAGATTTTCATTCTTACACAGTTTTTTTGTCCACTCACTAACATGATGCCTTTTGTGTTTAAAAAAAAAGAAGATGTACCCTATTTTCCATCCGTCAATTGATCCAGTTGAATGCTGTGCTACCAACTTACCACACTAAGATCTCATATAACAATTATTAAAGCAAAATGGCAACAGTGAAGCCTGAACAAGATACATTTTTGGCAAGGATGATAATTCAAGAGATGATGAAGGGGGACATGGCAGAAGAACACAGAATCACCTACATACATTTTATAACATAACTAGGTCAGCACTATTCTTGAAAGGCTTTGGGATAAAACAGTGTCCTAATTAACATGGCCCTAAGTAGTCTTAATTGTGAGTTGCTAACTTAGGTGAGAGGATCCCCCTCAGTCAAAACAAACTACACACATACAGTTAGAAGCTGAAAACATTTTAATATAAAGTAACCAAAGAAATGTTGGCAGGAGACACCCGGTTACTATGAGGAATCAGGTTAAGGGGATGACAAGTAGTCATGATTCATCACTTCAGACAGTGGACAGAAGGTTCAACACATTCAGTTTTAGGACTCTGCAAAACCAATAGTTTTAAAGGAAAGACATGTCTTCATGCAATACTCACTTTGACGTGGGAAATTACTAGTAGCTGTGTTTCTCTTTGTTCTGTGTGAAAGTGCATTCCCAAGTTCAGCCTGAAGCCAATATGAGGCTGTTTTGTCAAATCAAGTGACTAACTTTCAAAGTTATCGTCTTTTTAGTATGTATTTCCTCATACAGCTTCCTTGCACAGCAGTGTTGGAGGGATACGTCTACTTAGTCGCATGCTGGTGTTGTGCTCAGGGATCACTTCATGGAAAGGAGGAATAATTACAGGAACTAAAAATTCTTTCAGCTCATCTGTTCATGGTAAGTAAAAACATTTTCAGAAAAGTTGGCCTCCACCAAAATCGAACTGGAGTCAAACTACTAAAGGGCAATTCTGAGCAGTTGAAAGAACAACTATAACACCAACTCTGTCTCCTGGAGCAAATATGTTTTGAAACTAGAATATGGATTATATCAACATAATATAGTTTTTAATGAACGCATTTGCAAAGACACAAAATGTGCATACTGAATGTTACTGCAAAATGTACAGAGAACATATTTCACTTCTTTTCATCACGTTTTATGCCTGTGGCAACCAAAGCATGATTAACATTTGAATTGTTATGCAACTCAAAGAACTTGGTTAAAGTTAGGAAAATATTGTGTTTTTGGTTAACTACTGAAAAAATCAACAGTGAAACAAGACAGAATGTGTTTATTTTATTAATGTTTTATGCCCACCGTTCACCTCCCTAGGATTTCTGTGTAGTACAAGAACATAACAGTATGTGGACTGGACAAATCATTCCACCAGACATAATCTATTCAGCCATTTACATTTCATCCAAAATGTAATACAATTCAGTGGTATGTAACATCATTTTTTTTGACAGGGTTGAACATCTATCCACTCCCAGACACGAGTCAACACTCAATATTCATTCCAAGCAGCAGTCTTGGCAGCACCAGGAAGGAAAAACAACACATCCTCAGCTTATTGATAACCAGCTCATGGATCAGTGATCTTACTCCTATCCTACTCCGTCAACACCTTTACGGTTTTACTTTCACAGAGAAAATGGAAGAGCTGGCATTAAATTAACCATTAGTCCGATTTATTCTACAATTTATTTTAAACACTGCGTGTGCGACAACTCACTGCCCCTCACTGCCTCCTCGTCCTCCCCCGACTCACCCCTCGGCCCTGCCACCTCTTCTCCAACCTTCACTGGCCACGCCAAGCACAATCTGCACCACGAGCCCTGCTGATAATGAAGATGTCACAAAGAGAGTGCAGCTCTCTTTTGGTCAGTCAGGCGAGACCGACAAGGTCAACAAGGTCACCAAAAGTTTGCCTCTGCCTGGAAACAGCATGGATGCAAATTTGCTGTCAAACTGACACTCTGTAAATTGTGAGGAAAACTAAAGTAAAGCAATTGAGTACTTGCATTTCATAAATAAGGGTTGGACTCACTAACCTAACTCATAAAACAAAAAATTTGGAAATAATTTAATAATAAAACCTAAAATCATGATGTGTCTAATCTATGATAGACAGCTTTTTGGACTTTTTTTGATTTTGACTCTAAAGTCATGATTTTAATACTGTTAAACCCCAAAGACAGTAGTGCAAAAACTCTCAATGTTGGACTAAGTCAATATATGGCACTGTAAAGGGCACCACTATGGATTTAATTGTTATTAAAGATCTTATATCTATGATTGAAGTGATCGCTTTTGCTTTCATGTTATTCCTGTGTTTGTGTGTGATTATCACGCCAAAATTTATTCAGATTTCATTCTACCTTATCTGCCTCATTTTCAATGACAAACAAGTTCTGCTAAAAACAAAACCTTCCACATATAAACACCATCCATTCACTATCTATACAGCTTATCCTTAGTGGGTTGTGAAGGGCTGGAACAGTGGACAAGAGGCGGGGTACACACTGGACTGATCGCCAGTCAGTCACAGTGCTGACAATTAGTGACAGACAAATTCACGCTCACACACACACACACAGGCAATTTAGAGTCATCAGTTAACCTAACCTGCATGTCTTTGGATTGTGGGAGGAAGCCTTCACTTATACAACTTTAGAAGTGAGAAGTATAAGACATTAAAATCTCAGATTCACTGATAAAAAATAATAATAAATTGACCTTATTCACCATTGACCAACTGATAGGCCCATTTCAACCCCACCAGTTCTGAGTAAAATGACTCTTTAACAAGAGTTCTTCAACTTCTAACAGCTGTTTACCAGGCAGGCCAGTTTGTTTTCTCATCACTGTCCATCACTCAAAGTCCGGCTGTGCCCAAACTTTATCCACTCAACAAAGATTATAAAGTAATGAATATTTTATGCCAAACAAAAAGGAACATCATATTACTCTGACCTGGTTTTAACTCTATGTTTTGATTTTTACGATCAATCAGGAATTGCACCTACCTTAATGCACAGATTAACAGTTACACATTGCATCTCACTGTTCTTTATGTCTTGTTCAAAAGGCCCTCTTCTGCAACACAGAGAGCTACTGAATTCAGCTCAGCACTGTTCAGTATACCAGACACTCCAGCTGTTATCTGAAATGTCAGTGCTCATTTTCCTTCTGACACACACACACACACAGTCACAATTTTCAAGAGATAAAGAGTGTCCTTAGAGTCCTTCAGTTGCACTTGTATACAAGACTCCGCAGTTGCACTTGTATACAGTTCTCTCATGATAAATAAGCACTTTCCCGCTGGGGTTTCTGCTAAATTAACACAGTTCGTTAAACTAGCAGCCCAAAGGCTGGAGATAGTGGATGAGTCTGCAGTAACACATACAGGCTTCTGGTTTAGAGTTTAAAGCTCTATGTGGTTTAAGTTGTTTTAGTAAAATGTTGAATAAACAAAATGCATAATGTTATAACTTTTAATTTTTAACCAGTATTGTAATGTTGTGTAGCATTTAATTGATTTGTAGGTTTGTTTTCTGTTCATCAGTTTTCTGAGACATTTCAGAGAAATGAAATGAACAAAACACACCTGCAACCATAGTTGCTGAATTCATCCAAAATGCATGCAGAATTTGAAGGTAAATAAATGTAAGTAAGAAAGTGTATTGTTTGTTTTTGCAACAATGCAATCTTTATGCTACGATCGCTGTTAGCAGTTTAAGATCAGGGATTAAATGTTTCTTACCGTAATGCACCATGGGAGTTGTAGTTAACTTCTCATCTTACATTTTTATATACATGGGCTTCTATCTACAATGTTTTACTAAAGAACCCTTTACAGATTTAAGCCATCAACTATGAGTCACCTAAAAGTGTCTGAAGAAAATGAATGTGCCGAAATGTAATGATTTTAGCACATGTAGAGATCACATGTACCATATTCATATACTGTAACTGATGGGTTTACAGATAGATCAGGTCCAGGTGTGTTACATTTTCTACATTTCTGAATCATTACAAGCACAACATACAAAGAAGTCGTTACTATGTCATTACTGCAATAGCATTCATGGTTGAACTCCCTGTGATTGCTAAGTTTGTAAATGCCATTGAAATTAGCATTAACATGGTGTTGCTTACATTTAATCAATCCTACTCCAACCTGATTAATTTGCACAAGGATATATTATACAACAATACGTAATTCTGAATGCCACATATGATAGTTAATAGAGTTTTGCTTTGTTCACATACATTTATTGACTGTCAAATGAAGATGGCACATCGTTTCTCAAACACCCAGCATTGTGTTCATGTAGTTTTATAATATGTCAGGCATGAAAATGAATGAATTGTTGATGCAAAAGTTAAATGTCACAAGGTACAGACAGATGTGCTGTGGATGAGTCACTGAGAACTTGCACTTACTTATAATTGAGGTAAAAATCATTTTTGAGGAGAGTCTGTGAGGTGAGATGAAGGAATAACACTTCTCTGCACTGGTTATGTACTGGATTATATGGATGTCCCTTGGGATCAGCTGAGAGAGCCATGTGTAAATCTGTGCTCTCAGTTTACAAATCTGTGTGCATGGTTTATTAACCATCTTGTTAACCTTGGATGGCACATTTACAGTATTAGTATTTTATTCAGTTATGATTAAAAAAAATGTTTTGCATCTAGTGTAAGAACCACTTTAAGGTGTGTTCATCCACACAAAGTGACATTTTAGAGGCAGAATGATTATACAGTCAATGCAAATGTGCAAAGACAGTTGAAGTAGTGACTGAGTTGAAAATGTTTCAAACTGAGCTAAAAATATGCGCAAGGCTGTGTGACTTGTCCCCATAAACATATGGAGACAAGAGGAAAGAGATACAGCATTCAAGAGAACTTGAGTTCCTGTTTAAGTTTTGACAGCAACAGCATAGTCCACAGAACGTGCCAAAATACCACTTTGTGTTTAATTTGAATAAAAAGTCAGTTGTTTTTGTTCAAGCAGAAATGTTGGCTAACTTTACTGAGAGTATTGAGATGTTGGATAAAAGTCATACTCAAATAATGTCTGCTTGTAGACTCTTTGAAAAATAAGGTCCGGTCCCCTATAAAGGCTTGAGGAAAATGGTAAAAGGTGAAATTACTGATAGCTGTGCCATAATCAATACATGGTAAACTCTGTTAAATCTTAATTAATTCAAATGTATTCAAATTGAAAGTCAAGCTAACTAAACTGAGCTAACATACCTTGAAATAAGTATTACAGAGCATATTATACTTTGATGTTAGATAGATTTGTTTAGATTTTTCTTCATTCTGCAGAAAGTCAAGCCACCCATTGTCAAACACAATGTTGTTGTTCTGCTGTCAACACCAGCATCCAACAAAATCATCAGTCATTTTCATATTCACCTCAGCGACAGTGTGCTTTGTGGGCTCCTATCTGTCTTCATCATCCCCTGCTGCAGCCAGGGCATGTCTTTAGGATTCAGGCTGATGCTGCTGACTCAAAGATGAACAGATAAACTGGTGTGTTTATGTCCTCCTGGATTACTGTAGCTAGCAGACTGGGCCTCTTCCTGCAATTTCTCAGTTTCTCAATTTCTCAGTCCCTCTGTACCTCCTGCAATCCAGCCTTTATGCTGTTAGGGCAAAGCCTCTTTATCGCCTTTTCCTGCAACTCTTGTACACTGACATATATATGTTTTTTTAAAAGTTGCTAAATGTCAGGTATTTGTTATCTGGAATAATTCTTACATTTGAAGTAACCAGCTGTTAGCAGGCACTTCTTGATTTTGTCACGTTTTCCTACGCAAACCATTTAAGAAAACCCTAAATGTTTTTTGTTTTTTTACCTGTTATCCAGCAGCTGGTTGCATCCTCAAGGGAATTTCATGATCTCACATCACATCAAAATGTTTTCTTGATGATGATGTTTTAATCCAGCATTTGCACAGAGGCTGTGTGTAATAGGGTGAATACAACCTAAGAATCTGGTTTGGATTAAATCAAGTCACTCAACCAAAATGCCATTTTAAATGTCATTAGAAATGTTTCTAATTAGGAAAACCACATGGCAAATTATTTGGTGTATTTACTTGTGTGGTATTTGCCAAAATCAATTATGAACTTTGAGGAATCAAGTTCTGCACAGACTAAACAATAACACAAACATTTAATAAATGACAACGCTGGATATGCAGAGGACACTGTCTAGTGCCACATGACACACAGTCCGTTTGGTTGGGTCAAATGTTTTAAAGTCAAAAGCCTGCAACCACACCTCATGTGGCACGAGACACCTTGTGTGCTCTGTGTCGAGCACCTCCAGCTCTCTGGTGTCAAGCTCCATAAATCATTTCACAGCAAGGTTTCCCCTGTAACTGTCAAGAGTCTAAACATAACTCTATAGTGTTACCAAAAACACAATTATAAGATTAGCATAGATTAAAAAATATATGAAATTATTTATGATGCTGTACTTGGACATCTGTGACATTTGTCAAGTAAAAATTATCTTTACTAGCGATAACAGCATAACAATAAACAAAAATAGTTACAGAAGTTTCACCTCAGTTTATTTCCCACCCTACCCCACACAGCAGGCTTCCCATCCATAACTCAAGCTACATTAATTCAAATGACAGTAACTGCGTGCATCATTACATGATAACAAAGAACTAATATAGAACTGTAAGATAATGAATACACCCAGTAATGCAAGATTGAATGGAGTTAAAAATGTAGAAATATAGAAAGAGAGAAATTGAGACAAAACAAAACAGACAAAAATAACAAACATAAAAACAAATATAAAAATAAATAATAATTATAAAAAAAGGAAAAAACCCAACAAAATAATTACAATAATAAGATAAAGTTCTGGATTGTCTGTTGCAATAGATGCATCACGACTCTATGCTCATGCCATGTGCCGACTCTATAGCCTTGCACCTTGACAATCAAAAGCGATTGTCATAGTAAAAAATACATACATAAAATTTTGGGCAGGGTTTTTAACCTTTCAAAGTTAAGTGGAATTTTTGGTTGGGAAATCAACCATGAAATCTTCACAGGGCTCCTCAAGATGATGGAACTGAGGTTAAACATGCTTTTCAGGACTATAACTCATGAACAGCTCCTCAAGTACTGTTTTCCAAACAGTGTTTTACAGACACACAGTTTTCAGCTTTTCATAACTTGCTTTTTTGTCAATCATAAACTCAAACTTAAAATTCCCATTTAATAGCCACTCTTGCTGCAGATATTGTGTCTTGTCATAGCAGGAAAAGCTCAAGTGGAACTAATAAGATTAATAATGGCTCTGTTTATATTATGGGCAAAACTATGGCCCTGGAACTGGAATACCTAAATGGAATGGAGCTATTATTTATGTTATTAATTACACCTGTGTTTGACAATTTAAAATGTCTGTTGTGAGAAAGGTCTGAATGTCCAGATACTCACACAACACTCACATCTCTTGCTACATTGCTTTATCTTCACTTTGAAAGTCCAGAAATTGTAAACATCTCAGGCCAAACCACATGAGAACACACACAGATTTATCAAGTTAACCTTTTCACTGGCCAGAGTTACAGGCAGACAGTGCTAGACCTACTTGTTCCTGACATCACTTATACATTATGCCTCAAGAGTGGCAAGCATGTCTTTGTGTTTTGTTCTGTATCCATTACAAAATGAATGCCTAAGTTGGAGGTTGGGCTGACTCAACCAGGTTGAGGTTTCAAGTCACGGCTCTGTATTCGAGACCTGTTCATTTGCATGCTGCCTGGTAACACTCTGGTGCAGCTATGTAGATGTCACTGGAGCAGCTCAGTCTCTGTGGGTAGTTCAGAGTCAATGTGTCTCCAAAGCAGTATCTCAACAGGCCTTTTTAACAGCAGACATTTTGACTTGTCATAGCAAAAAAAGCATCTGTGTTACTACTTACATTAACAATTGCTCTGTTTCTATTCAGGTGTCCCATTAAGTCATGGTAGTGTGACAGTGAGCCAGTGTGCACAATAACAGGACCCTAAAACTGGAGCAGCTTAATGGAAGATAGCCATCATTGAATTTACGATTTACACCTGTGCTTTTCCTACTGTGACATGTCAAAATATCTTCTGTGAAAATGGCCTGTGTGGCAACCCTCAGAGAGCCAAATGGCCTCACCTCTGGGTGTTCCCCATCAAGGTAACAGTATCAACCTTGACCTTCAACTTATGTTAACTGAGTTTATATCTACCTTTTTGAAATCCATACAGCACATTTAAGTAAAAAGATTAGGTTTTAGTGTATAAATACCACTCTAAGTTTGAGGAAGTATATTTCTGCCAATATGTGAGTATACAGGTGTATATAGTTTTGGTACTTATTTGATTAATTGTACTACAAGTATCAGCTAAGTACATGTGAATTAAGTTGATGTATAAGATAAATGCTATTGGACTTGTTTGATTATAACATCTGGAAAAACCTGTGGCAGCTAATGCTATACTGTGACATGAATGGTTGTAAATTGTACTGTTTCAAAGACTGAAAGGTGATGTATGACGTGTCAAAACAATGTTTTTCATGTAAGCCTGCACACCATTGTCCTGTTTACCAGCACACGTGATTTTTTTTTCTCCAGAAAAACAGCAGTCTTATCACATTTGCTCCCCAGATCAGCACATCCTGGCTTGTGTACCTTCACAACTTTCTGTATGATGCATCCATCCATCCATGTGCCAAATGACACATTGCCCCATGTCGCTGCTGATATACATAGTCTAACTATCTGCTTTCGAGCCGACAGTTTTGCTACTTAGTTTGAGTAGCTACTATCTAGCTAATTGTTTGTAGTCCCTTTGTAACAGATCTGCAGCAATGCATGGCTTAATGCAGGATTCACAATAATATTTATTCTATATGAACCATGTGCTAAAGGAGAAAAACAACGCTTTCACATCTGACATGTATACACAGAAGTTAACAAATTAACTGGAGGCTCGTGTCTGTGAATCCCTCCTTATGTGTAATTTAATTTACACTGTATGTTAATGTGGAGTGTAAATTTCCCAAACATGATAGTGAGGTGGAGGAAAAGAAAAAGATGTTATGGTTTTTTGTGGTGGTGGTTAAGATTAGTACTTGGACATGAGATCAGAGCCAGGAGTGGACTTTCACATTTATTCACAGAAACAACTTACTGTTTGGATAGACATTTCTGGCTTTACAGTCAGATTTCAGACCACATAGCTCAAAGTGGTTTAAAATTGGAGGGAGAATATAAGATTGAGGTTGATCACACACTCACAAAGGCATCCAATTAACTTCACTACTTTCCTAAATGAAGTAGAAATTTTAGATGAAGCTCAGTAAAAAGTTTGTAGACTAATCAAGTCTCAAAAATACACATTGGTATAAAAACTACAAAGCAAAGCTACAAAGGTACAAAGCTTGCTGTCCTGGTTGTGTTAACCTCTATCTTATTATAATTCATATAATGAACTTAATTAATCTAATTTGTTACTGCACACATTTTTTACATGACATGCAAATAAAAAAAGATTATAGAAAATATTTTTGTAAACAAATATTGAATTTTAGATATGGATGGAAGACAGCAGCAAATCGTTAGAACACTTTCTCATTCAGAAATGTAATTCGAAAGGTGTTGCAGCACATTATGACTCCTTTTAAACTGGCCGCTTATGGAAAATCTTCTGAATTACTGGACAGATATATCATCTGTGAAGCAATGAACTCGGTAAAAGTCACAGATACCAAGATATGTAAATTGTTACAAATGGCTGTGAGGAGAATTGAAGAAGTAGGACTGCCGTTTTTACACATCCACTGTAAGTGGCCATGCTGTAGGCTACATAAAGAGAAAGGAGAAAAAAAGGTTTTCACTATTCATTGGTGTCATTAGAGGAACTTTCAGAGATCACCTGCAACCACTGAAACAGATCCACTCAGTGTTCTGTTGATATAAACATCAATGGCAAGTAAACAGTAAAACGTTTTCTCTTTTGAGAAAGGCAGAAGCAGTAAATCATTTTAACCACCAGACATAAAGTGTGCGCTTTGGTAGCAGCAGGGCAAAGGGAATGGACAGCTTTATGCAGCTTTAATTCTCCACCACTGTTGTTGACTAAGAGTCTGTTCTAAAAATGACTGACCTGCCAAGTGGTCTGACACAGACCAGCAGACCAGCACTTCTAAGCCATGTGCAGTAGACATGGATTGCTGTTTAACAATTGCCTTATTTAGTGGTGCAGATCCATGCTTGTTCGTAGAGTAAAATAGCACTTCTTTGGAAACACTGCTATTTAGCAGGACATGGTGTCAAAAACATACATGTTTTTAAGTCAACATCGGGTACATTCAGTGTACAGTTTACTTGGTTTCAACACAGGGAATCAATCTATAGGGGGATCCAATTTTCTTTTATGAACAAAATGTCCACTGTGAAGGACATAAGTCAATGGGCTGGGTCTCAGGTGGATATATATATTTATTTATTTATATATTTATATATTGTTTTAGATATATATTTTTGTTTTTTTAAAATACACATTCATATAATTATATATTTCAATACAACATATGTAACATATAACAAAAACGTTGTTATATGTCTGCAATCATAAAGCAATGAGTAGTAGAGACAAGCTGCTGCATACCAGCGCTCACTGTAAAGTAAAATAATAAGTTTAATACATCCATTATGAATAATGGAACATCCTTAGGTTATATGTGCTTGAGAAATGAATGTTACAACTCTGTATTTTGAGGTTCGCTATTAGTTTATCAAATAGAATCTCAAAGGATGAGGTCTGAACATTTTCTATTACTTCACATTTACAAAGCAAATTGAATACGATAATTTCAAATTGAATATATTTTAAAGAAACATTTTGCATTTCCGAATAGTCAGTAGATTTCAAAACAAGGGATGTTTCCTGCTTCCATGTCAAGTTATCCTTATCAAATGAACCCTCAGATATTTACATAAATAAATAAATATATAAATAAACCGACTCCAACATTTGTACAACGTAAAATAAGTAGATTACTAATTTGCAGATTTAATTCCTTGTTTACTACTATGTAAACACACTGCCTTTTAGTCAGATAGACAGATAGACATCTCTCTAACACTAAGGATGCAATTATGACTGGTGTAAAATTGCAGCTTATTATTTTGTGTTATGAGACAAAGTAGTTGGAAATTATGTTTGATAGTGAAATAGTTAGAAATATCATGTAACTGCTTGAATAAAATTCTGAAATATAATTACTGCAAAATGTTGTGTTCCTGAATGTTTTACATAATTACTATGCCATTATATGTGTAGAACCATCATTGATTGACCATAGTGATGTTTGAGAGCAAGTGAATTTCCCATGTACAATTTACACTGAACAAAAATATAAGCTGAGCTGAACTCAAAGAGCTATTTATTGTGGCCAGCCTGCACATTTTAGGGTGGCCTTTTATTGTGGCCAGCCTAAGGCACACCTGTGCAATAATCATGCTGTCTAATCAAGTCACCATGCAGTGCACCAACACAGCCATTTACACCTTGCTATCCACACTAACCACATCACTTGACAGTCTCTGTCCCCTGACAACCAGGCCTTGACAACCTGTCGGAGCACTCGACCCAACTGCTGGTCCAGGCACTTGTGCTCTGCAAGCTGGACTTCTGAAACTCGCTCCTGGCCGGTCTCCCAGCCTGTGCAATCCGTCCCTTGCCGAAGATCCATAATGCAGCATCACGTCTGATCTTCAACGTACCGAGGTTCACCCACATCACCCCTCTCTTCATCTCCCTTCACTGGCTACCCATCGCTGCTCGTATCAGATTCAAGACCCTGGTACTGGCCTTCCAAGCATTGAACAGGACTGCACCAACCTACATCCAGACCATCCTCCAGCCTTACACCCCCGTCCGTCAACTACGGTCCGCCTCACAGAACCGCCTGGTTCTGAGAGTTCGCTCTCTCAGGGACGCCCGCTCACATCCGAGACTTTTCTCCTGTCTGGCCCCCCAGTGGTGGAACCATCTCCCCACATCCATCAGACAAACAACCTGTCAGGCCACTTTCAAGAAAAGACTAAAGACTCAATTGTTATTTGTTGTTGTTGAATAC
>JAVQJD010033499.1:0-56876 GCA_036023655.1 Nannoperca australis | reverse complement strand
TCAGAGAAACAACCTGTCTGGCCACTTTCAAGAAAAGACTGAAGACTAATTTGTTCCGGGAATACAACATCACTTAAATTACACATTGTTTCTATAAAGTATAGCATATTGTACGATATTATAGTGGAATTGTACTTAAGTTTGAATGTATTGTATTTGATAATGTACAAAGATAATCTGTTCTTAGATTTAATGCTCTTTTGATTCTGCCATTGGCAGCGATGTACTTACTTATAACACTTGTGATTCATCACCAGCCCTTACAAGTTTGATGAGACATCTTGTTGTTTTCAATCATGGTTCTATGCACTTTATGTAAACCTCTTATTTGGAAGTCGCTTTGGATAAAAGCGTTTTCTAAATGCCTAAATGTAATGTAATGATGAATTTTATATGGTATTATATGTTGCAACCATATGTGATATATATTTAATGTATGTATGGTAGTTTATTAAAATGTACATAAACATAGATATTTGTATGGTCTAGACATATATAAATATATTAAATTGTCCCAATTTCTAATAGGTTTCATATTTAATGAATTCATATATGTACATATAGGGTTTTACTTTATATGTGCATATATTTCATACATTTTATATGTGTAAATATATTAGATTTACGTATGGGTGGACACCGTTTAAAAATAAGCATATTCCCAACATTGAGAGCACATTATTGCCTTGACTAATATGGTGATGTCTACTCTATGATGTGTCTCTGCAAATCACTGTTCAAAAGAAAGCTTGGTGATCAAAGTTTTATCTTTGCTGATTTGTTGGGAAACATTAGGCAGTAAATTTAGTTAAAAAAAACACATTGCTATGTAAAACATTCTGAGACTTTTATGTTAAGCTTAATTAACACTTTTCAGTACTTTTCAAGTGCTATGTGTCATGAGTAATTGCTATGTAACAGGGTGTTACCTTAATTCTCAGAAGGGACACAGTTAAAGTGTTCAATGAATAAAGAAGTGCTGTCTTGATTCCCCAGGATTATGTCATTAAACTGTCCATCAACATATTTAACCAGTGAAAACTACTGAGTAACAAATGGTATTCTCGTACTGTATATGATAAATACCTTAGGCAAATGCTTAAATAGCTAGGTTGTTTAAAAGGAAAGGCTCCACTTTAATTAGCAGTAATTAAGGATAAGTTCAAAGCTTCACCTATTCAAAAGTTGGTATATCTTATAACATGTAAGTGTAGATGTTTATAAACAGATTTGTGTTTAACCATTTTCAGATTAACATTATTTTTTAAGGTTTGACCACAAGTATTTGCGAAATGCCCCATTACCTTGCAGTTCTTCAGTTAACTGTAATATACTCAAAATGGGTTAAAACAATTTAACTTTTAATATGCCTATTTGAAAACTGCTGCAGTATTGCACAAAGTGAAACTAGTTTTTGTGGTAAATATGAGTGGAGATTTTGCACTAAAAGTAGAAAACTGATATTTAAAGGCGTTTCTTCCTGTAAAAAAACACAGTTATATTTACATACAGTGTTACTCACCAAAATGCATTGGGCCTATCATTGCGGTCTAAAAATAACATGATATGCATTTCCTTCCACATAAAAACGTTTACAAAAATATTTTATACTGTGCATTGTTTACAACCATTTGCTTGCTAGAGGTCTTCGTCATTATGTTTCTATACCTTCACCAGAAGAGCATGAAGTAGGAAAGTGTAAGGCGAAGCCCACATGCTCACACGTGTACATGTGTCCTCGTGCAAAGAAAATGGGCATCCACTTTGCTCGATGCCTACTGGTCAAAAACTGCACATGGTACCTTTTAACGAGGCAATAGTTATGTAAAACTATCAAACAGATGTCACTGCCATGATTAAAAGAGTGCTTGTTAAAAACCTGAGGGAGCAAATTATGGTGACAATGAAGGAAATCTTTAAGAGCACAAATGTGCAAAACAATGCTGAATTACTTTTTTTATAAGTGACTACAGTTGCAGCAGTACTTTCACAGACACAGTATTGTGGTTAAAGACAAATGTCTAAATGGATGGACAAGGTAATCACATAACCTCTGGTCTTTGTAAGAGGTAACATGTAAAAAATATAGGCTCTTCTGTGAAACACACCCCTTTTTTAGATATATGTATAGGGTGATGATATTGTCTCTGTTTGTATGAGTCTGTGAAATTGATCCCTTTTCATTATTTAGGTTGATACATAACTGTTGGAAATAATTAAAATGAGTCTAATGGAAATTATGTTAGGAAACTAATTATATTCACACGTTGTTCGGGGAGTTTGGACTGTTCCACTGTTATTTTCACAAGTAATAGACATAGTTGATACAAGTGAAGCATTTTTGGGACATTATAGTTTTCATTTGAAAGTCCAACAAATCTCATTAAAATGAAAGATCTTCACAAAAGCAAATGGGAAATATAATCATTTACAGTGTGTTTGTCACAGCATATGATGATTCTGATTAGACTTTATGCTCTGATGGCTATGCAAATCTGCTGTGTATTAATATCACAATGGCAGTATTGCCTTTTCAACACGGCCTCTTTTCAGACATTAAATTGGCTAATATCGGGGCTGAACGATAATCTTCTGCAATAAATCCAATTCATGGAGAGTAAGTGTAAATTGATTTTAAATGCAAACATTACAATATTCTCCACTTCTTGCTTCACTTGGTAACACATCAGTATGTAAAACTAATCATAGATATAACCACTGAAATAGAAGCTTTTCTCCGACTGATACTTTGGGCAGTTCTATTGTTGTTGTTGAGTTATAATCCAGGAATAGCAAATTAACCCTTTAACATTTTAAATTTGTAGTTGATCCATATCTGAGAAAATTATTATTATGCATACTGACTAAATAATCATCTAAATAATCAATCTGTTATAGATTTTTTTGTATATAAAACATGGTTAACACAGTGCCACATCACGACAAAAATATTAAACATGATGTAAAGTTATGAATGTAATTTCTCTTTAAACTAACATTTTAAATGCTGATATATAATACAGCTGCAGTCATTAACCTGTATTTATGTTGACTTTATCAGACTACTTGTGTCTTACGCGCTTTGTTGTCTTGCAAAAACATGTAAATGACATCAAAAAGTGCATGCTGTAGTCTGTTACCCTGTGCAAAACTGTGTGCTGAGCGTCCGCTACTGACATTGCACTGTAACACATCCTATGATACGGCACAAATGTGCTGCAGTTCAGCCAAAGGGGCACAATTTTCGCAGAAGGGTGGGACATTTTAAAGTACTACCACTGCACCTGACATGTTTTATTGGATATTAACATTTTCCAGCAGTGGGCAAATCTCTCCAAGTGGGCAAGTCTGTGCTGTGGCATTTAAAAACCTTGACTGAATCCTGTGTTCTCTTTGTGTTCTAAAGCCTTTGTATTGTGGCCTACATGCATATTCTTGACACTTTAAACCTCCCAAAAGTATGCTGGGAGTCCCACTGGGAAATGTGACACTGCTCCAGATATTTTATTGAACAACCATATTGAAGATATATTTTGTGTGCAAAATGCCTTAGCACTTATGAGGCCGACCATGATTGCATACTGTTTTAATGTGTTAACGTCAGCTATAACGTCAGCTTGGGTTATTTCTTTGGTCTTGGGGCATTTGAGTCTAGATTTCCGAGCATGAAGAAGTTGTTGCCAAAGTTTGCGACACAAGAGCCACAACACTAAGACACACAGCTTGCAGCTCCTTGATTGATAATTTATGGAAGACCAACTTGTACCCAGTTGTTTTTAAGATAAGTTCCTGTCTCAGAGCAGATTGTCTTGCAATTATATAAAACTGGAAGTACATAAATAAAGTAAAAAAATATTATACAAAAGTCATTATACACTATTAATGGACTTGCTCCAGCATGTTTGGGTTCTCTTGTTTGTCTCTTTTCTTCTTGTAGTTTCGGTACATACTGTAGTATTTCATTATTTCAGCTCTTTACATATTCATAATGAAACTGTCAGTAGCTCTCTTTGAAATTAGTCATAACGATATCTCCATCTCTTCATTGTCTTTGTAAACACGAGCCAAGACAAACCAGGCCTTTGATGTCTCTGCCTGCGAGGCTTCGCTATTGTAATGAATCTGTATTGCGTTGTCTCAGCACCAAATGTTTGGCATGGCGGAACACAATGCTAACTCTAACTGAGGCTTGCCTGCTTCCGCTGGTTTCAAAGCTGCTGGTGCTTTTTGTTTCCCAAGAGAGTTGTGGGCACTCCCTCACAGCTTTCAAGCCCATCAATTATTTAGCGCCTGTTGCCTTTAGGGAACTCCTGATAAATTATGATGATGAATGCAATCAGGAGACAGGAAATCTAAAATGTATAAATCTATACTTTCCATAGTAGTTTTTAAACATCTTAATCAGGAGTAGGAAGGCAACGACTGATTGAAATGCTGCGACAAAATCTGAATGTTGTATAGAACTCCCTATCCATATCTACACAAAAAGCACTTTGGTAGTTAAGGGAGGCCTTTGAAAGGATTACAAAAGGCAGTTTACAGTGGGTAAATACCCATGTGATGTTGAAATGTTTCCCCTGTTCTCCCTGTCTGCACCAAGTCCTTTATTATGAATAAGCATGAATGTTTTAAGACTGATAACTAGTTCAACATGCAGCCAAACAAGAGCGTTGTTTTTGTCTCTCATTGAAATTTTATAAGATGACTAAAGGAGAGGAGTCTTTAATGGACTATATGGATTATATTGAAACAGTAAATAACATTTAATAGAACAGTTTAGGACATTCATTCTGGGGTATGACTGTGTACAATGTTGGAATTTTCATTGTGTTTACGACATAATAAAAGTGAGGATCCGAAATGGCATTAATGAAAAAGTAACCTGAGGGTCGAGAGTGTGCATCCTGTCACACCCTTTGTAGTCTTGCTAAAGGGAAAGAAAATGAGCCTCAAACCCCTGATGTAGTAAAGTTAATATTCAATCATAGAGAATTAATTCATGTAACTCCACAATGCTTATACTAAGAAAGATGTCAAACTAGTTTGGATAAACATATACAGTGTTGTACACTTAAGTGTTTTTATGAAAACCCTTTATGGCATAATGTGTTTTTAGTATAGGAGGTTGTTTTGGACATCCTACCTGCTCTGTCTTTCTTCTTGAGTTATGCAAGAATGCACAATGTAAAACAGCAAAGTGGCATGTACAACTGAGAAGCATGTTCCTATTAACAGAATGCATATATGTGAAGTAGCTTTTTTATAGCAAACCGGAAATCTTCTTTGCACTGTCCGTACTGTTATTTAACTGTTTTCTGAAATACTAAGTAAATTCAGCCAGCAAAATATACAACATCATTTACCATCAGAAACACGAACAATATTAAAGTGATATTCACAAAAGTAAATAGTTGCAGGTGGGAGGGATATTATTTGGTTGCCAAAAGAAATGGAGATATGCCAGTGTAGCAGTATGTTAGGGTCAGCATTTATGCAGCTTCTGTGACAAGCGTCTGGTAAATGTATTCAGGCGATAACATTGTGAGATGTATTTTATTTAGACTATTTTGTAGTCTGCAATGTTTGTATGTATACATGTGTAGATGTGTAGAGCTTTTGTTAAATGTGTGTTCAAAGTAGGCAAAGGAAAGGTATTTTAAAGTAACTAACACAGATTCTTGCTGGGGTTCTTGGTGAAATAATTAATACTGTCATAATTCTCCAACCACGACAAGCCTAGTTCATATATGATCCCAACAAATATTTCATTAAACAAAGGCTGGAGAGGAAGGGCCAGATGAACTAGCAGCCCCCATGAGTGCCATTTGTTAAGACACATGACAGCTTGCACTCATATGAAAGCCCGAATATCCTGGTACAAGAAATGATAGACTGTCTAAAAAAAAGGGCAAAGCTGAAGATCTCAGAAAGACCAGAGACCAATAAAATGACATGAAAGAGAGAGCTACATAGAGTGTGTATGTTCGCGTGAGTAGGTGTACAGGCACATATAGCCAAGTGTGAGCCCAGTGGTAATTTAGCAGTTCTCAGCAGGTTGTCTTCAGGGAAGAGCTAATATGGGCAGTGGGTTGCTACGTGTAAGTGTATATGTGTGCGTTTGTGTGTGTTTGCCTGCCTGTGTTTGGCAGAGTTTCATTTCTTAGTTCTGCTGACCTTGGCATACTCAAGATCTCATCCCAGCGGTGTCTCATCCCCCACTTCTCCTTCTCTTTCTCCTCGGCCTCTCACCCTGACTCCACCCAAATCCCCTTTAAGGACAGCGCTATTCTTCTTTTTCCTTTCTGAAGAAGAGCCAAAATGATCTAGCAGATCCAGAAAATCATCACCATCTTTCACTTGAAAAATTCGGCACAAGCTTTGCTAACAGAAAAGAGGTTAGACTTTGAGAATGTGACAACAACTTTGCGCCAATAATAAGCCTAGATGCAACCATTAAGACCGATCCGTGTTAAAAACTCTCATGGCTGTTTGACTTTTCTTGTCATACTCATTTCTTCTTGCTCATACCTTTAAGGGTAAGCCATCCCAGAGATCTTATTATTTCAAAACATTGCTGCCAGAAAGGCAGGGATGCAGTGAATGGTAGATAGAGGTTTTTCTGTACTTGTTATTTTTCTCCTCAGGTCAAACCAACAATCTCATCAACTATAATAATCATATTATTGTGAAAAATATAAAAGTTTAGTATTTAAAAATGAGCACTCAAACCAATACAATGTCTTCTAGTGTTTAAAGAGCTTTATGTTGACAGCAGTACAAGTCACCCAGTGCTGCTACAAGTCTTCCTATGGGAAAACAACAAGCAAAGCAATTCACTTGATATGACAAGTGTTTTTTGTGTTGTTTGTAAAACGCCCGACAGTCTATGTACATGTGTACACTGAATGTGTACCAAATATCCATGAGACTTGCTTCTTTCATAAAGTAGAATGATGATGTAATTTCAGACACGGTGGGTGATATGGATACATTTCCATCAAGGTATTTGTAATTTTATATCAATTCTTACATTTTACATTTTACATCTCTTTTTGGCAAATCAAGTGTATTAAATATCTGCCCAAATATCCAACAAATCCAATGTTTTAATAAAGCAGTTCTGGTCATTATTCTGTGAAAGTCTCAGCAATAGTCTAATGAAACCCAATGTATAATAAAGAGATATTAATACTACAGCAAAAATATATGCTGATGATCAAATCTTAATTGTCTCACAAAATAAATCATCATATTACCCAACCCAATCACCCATGTGTAACAACATATATGTGATGTGATATATATACATCACACCATGTTAGCGCTGATAGGTTCACAAATTATTTGTAAGCTACCAACTGGGGTATGGACTATATGTCTTTGCAACTTGAAGCTGTGTTAAATGAAGTGTGTTTCTGGGAACCATTTCTCAAAAGTTCTGAATCATATTTTAATGTTTTTTAGGTCTTTATGGAGTCCTGCAGGATATTATCTCTTAATTCATCAATAATTGCACTGAAATCAAATTGTGCAAGCATATGTTATATTATACTGTCTTAATAATGCTCTTTGTCTCTTAATATATGGGGAAGCATGGATGGGAGCTATATAAAGTCTAGGAATGACATCTGTGTTTTAGGCATCCAGCTGATGCTCTTATCCAATCTGACATAGAGTACAATGAGGGGATGTCACAAGCTTCCTGTGTGGTGACACCCCAAATGATTCTGATGTGTCTGTTTTGTGGAATAACATATGTCATTATTGCGTGTCCTTACAGAAGTCTTCCCTTTTTCTGTTTCAGACTGAATCTATGTAGGCATCTATTGGCTCTCCTGGCAGAAAGCAGACATGTTCTTTGCCTCTGTTCCAGTATGGTAAGTTAATATTTTGCATCTCTATTAGCATGAATAAATGTGTTAAATACTGCAGGGCTTCATGTGTGCCTTGTTATAGATTTTGACACCCACGTGTTGACAATGAATATTCTTAGTGCTGTGAACAGACACAGGTCAAGGAGTGCCAGACACTATCTAGTTAAAAGAAAAGCAAATGTAAAAACCAGAATGCCTTTCTTTTAGGGAATGGATTTGGGAACCAAGGTAATAGTCAAAGATGATAACTTGACTCTTTTTACCTTGCTCTTCTTGTTTATTTATATATGTTGCAAGGAAAAGAGGCAATTTGGACACTGCAGGAACTGTGCCATGATTGAAAAAGCTTCTGGCATCCTTGCAGTATGTCAGATTCCCTCTTGAAGATGCTAGTTATATACAAACTCACCCGCAGGTGCATTGATAGCGGGTTAAAACGTGGGTGGCTTTTCAAAATAGGCCAGCAGAACGCACTGTTCTTTTCACATACAGCTTTTTTTGAATCTGCAGACAGTCAGAGGAGATGAAACAAAATAGCATTGCTTTTGACATCTCTTTGTCAACTCATCATGATAAAAAAAATGTGATAAAGAACTAATGAATGTTAGCATTGAGGCTCTGATGCACAACTGTACACCCCTCTTGAAGGTTTTTAATCTATAGAATTTAGGTCAGCCATACGCTATATACCATCATTCTGTGGCTTTGAAAATGTACAACAAAAGCTTGTAGAGTTATTGTTGCACAATCATACTAGTAAGTGTACACCAAATTGTATGAATGTTATATTACAGTGTGGCACACAGACTCTGTATTTGTTGTTCAAGAGTGGTCACAAAATGGAGGCACAAACACTTGCAGCCCTAGGGCTACATATGTGTATACAAGGGTTGGTCAGGGTGATTGCAGCCTAGGGGCACAAATCCAGAATCATTAAAGCCATTCTCGTGTACCAATCCCTCTCATTGTGCTTACCATGATAAGAGCAGCTCACAGTTCCATGCCAACTACTGTGCCCATTCAGCAGTCCCAAATTGTACTGGCGAGATTATAGGGGAGGACATGGCACAGTGGAACGGAAAGCAATGGAGCATGATGTCGTCAATTATTGCAGAATCTCTTGTTAATTATCTTTCCCCCCCCCTTTTTTTAACACTAAGTGGTAACTACATTGATACTGTTTTTATTAAAGACGAGCAGGTTGTTTTATTTTAATTGCTAATACGGCTAATCAAAGACAGGGTGGAAATGTTGCCTGAGGTTTATGGGGATCTAGTAAAAACATGATAGCTCAGGGGAGAGTGACAAAATGGAAGCAGACGTTGCTGTTACTAGCCTGCAGTTACTAGTATTGTGATGACAGTAAAAATGATCTATACCAACTGTAGCTTTTCAGACAACTTGTGAGTCTTCGAAGACATATGAAATGCTGTGTGTGGAGCACAGAATGGAGGTGCAAATGTATGTGCAATGTATCTTGCACCTTTCAAAGAAATTTGAAATATTATTTGTGTTTTTGCTACAGTCTTGGACATGGTCAGGTAAGATTAATGAAAGGCAAAAGTAGGTTTGATCATGTTCAGTGAAAGATATTTCCTGAAATACACATCACAATACATCAAGATTTTAAGAATGAACGGTCAATAATTTGGCCCAAATGCTTTTTTTTCTGTCATCATAAGAGACTTTTATTTGTATTTTCTTATAATTTAAAAAGAGACATTTGAAATATTTGTACATCCTGTGATAGCATCCTGGTATTTACTGGGCATGTGATGTTTCATGCATTAAGTTAAAGACATAATCTATGCAAAATAAAGCTAATTTTGCTTTACAAGCTGAGACCATTAATCTGTCAGTAGCTCATTTATATAGGGCCATATCATAACAAGGTTATCTCAGGGCACTTCATATAGAGCAGGTCAATACCGACTCTTAGCTCAATAAAGTGTTACTTGATAACATAATAAACAAAAAACCTGGTTCTTTTGATTTTATTTTTGATATTCACCCCGGGTTCATTTTCAGATACAAATTGAAGTATAGTTACAGTAAATGTGATTTTTGTTCACATAGTCACTTGAAGGCTATTAAATTAAGTTACTTGCCAACAATAAAATACATTGGCTTTTTTTCATAAACAGATCAAATTGGGACAAAGAACTGTTTATGTGATGATCTAAGTGAAACCCTTGTTTGAGGTGTTTGAGGATTAAGGTGCCAAGATGCTAATACCTCCAGGAATATGTTTAATCATCCTTATTTGTGTTTGATATTTGTAATTTATAAATCTAATGATTTGTTGAGTTCAGGTTGTATTGTTTCAGTTAATCAGAGTAGTTCCCACTGCTATAGAGATAACAACTAAACTTTAGGTCTTACCATATTACATTTACATACCATTACTTTCCGTAGTTGCATAGTACTTGCATGAGTAACCATCTTCTTTGTTTTAGGGCTGGGTCTGATTGAACAGTGCTGCATAACAGAACATTTTGTGCTAACTTATATTGCATTTTACTTTGGAGGGGATTGTTGGGCTGCTAATAAATGGAAATCACTCCTTCCCTGCCCACCGCTTAACTGCAATTTTTTAAGTATATTGAAAGGGTGCAAATTCCTGTTCCCAGATACAATTGAGTTAGCCTGTGTCATCATATGATTTTTTCAGGGGAAAGTAATACACTGATCACAATGTGTAATGTGAAAGCAAAGAGAATAGATATTCACAGTTTTCCTCACAAAGTAAATAATGACAGCCTGAAGTGATATATTTTGAATGCACTACATTAGTCGTCTTTTCTCATCCAGATTGGGTAAAAAAATCACTTAGTATGGCTGATTGGGTCCAGTTTAAGTACCTTTGTCAAAAGGAGGTGAGGTAATCAATACAGACAATAATTTCTAAATGGGTGGTGTGTGATTCACATTGCAGAATTATCAAAGTCTCCATTCTGTGCTTGGCCTATCACTGTCTGAGAAGAACTTGTTTTACTTTTCCTACAGCATTTCACTTAAGAGTCCTTGTTTTTCTATGTTGCATTAAAGAACTGGTTTTTCTGTCTCTGGATTGCCACACATGCTTTTGTGCACTCAATGAAGACCGAGATCTTACATTTGTCTTGGAGATAGGTTTAATAAAGCACTGGGCACAAGCTAAAAGTCAGCAGCAAGATAACGACAAAGCTGTCTGGTTTTGTAATCCTATAAGAAAACTAGTTTTTTAGCTGTATTTTTTACCATGTCTGCAAGGCAATGAAGACAATACAAGAAAAGACACCACTGGAAACCCCATAGTTCAGTTTTTGTCAAAAGAAATAGAAGTAAAAATAAAAAACATTTGGCAGTACCGTTAACATGTTTTAATACATCAAAACCCTTGGAGCCTACCTTTGAGCCCAACACTGACAACACATCTGTTTGATACCACCTGCTGCATACCTGCTTATGTAAACCTGCATGTTGTGTAGAGTCTCTCTCAACACATCATCACTTTCTAACCTCAGTCCCACCAGGGACCCAGCATCAGCTGTAGAGCATAAGTTGCCACATCAGAGGCACTTCCAGAGAACTGACAGCTGACACTGTCAGCAGCATCGTGCCATGGGGTGAGAAGGTGGCAGAGCATGAAAGGATGCATTAGACAGTATGCACATCTACAGGAAGCCCAAATAGGGTTAGACTTTACATAGCCACCTAGCTGTTAGCAGCAGATAAAGATGGTTTAGGCATGAGAGAGGGACGAGAGGCCAGAAAATGAAGATGTCAAATGACACTGGATCAAAAATATCCATGTCAACATTCTTACCTTTAAAATTAGTTTAGATGCCTGTACTTGTAGCAGTGAAAGTGAATATTTGACTGTTTAATTTTATTTTGAGTTGATCTGCATATCAGGTGTTTTGTACGTCATCAGCTACCTGATAACAGTGTTTGCCAAAACAGATTTAACAGATGAAAGTGTAGTTTGTTGAGAACAAGTTGGAGCTATTGACAGTTGTTCTAAGCAGTAATTTAGGAGTGAATTTGTGCGATAAGTGATTATCGGTCTCATTGATCTGACACAGCGTAATTCATGGCTCATGCTTGCTGTGGTTTTCTCTCAGATGTTAGAGCTGCTGGTGCTGCAGTGTCTCTCAATGCCACTGACAGAGTGCAGCAGAACTCTTTTGCCATTTGGGTTAGACAGTCAGTGTGTAGATAGCAAGTAAGACATAAATTTGAGCTCAAGCGATAACGGAGTAGAGCCACGTTGTGACAACATTGGGGCGTTGTGACAACAGAATCAATCATTGCGGAGAGTTGCCTCTGACACAGATGATGCATTTTTTGTTGGAACTTTTTGAAATCACCCACTGAGACACATTTCAACTGTATGTCTGTTATCACTGTATCACTCATCTGAGAAAATATAACGTCTATTAATCAGATTGAGGCAGACTAGCTCAACCTTTGCATCCTATATGTTGTCATACTGCATTACTTTCAGTCAGAATTGTAAATTGATAGATTGTAGGCAATTTGTCATGAATAATCTGTGATACTTTCATCACTGAGTTGTTCAGCTATCTCCAAGTCCCTCCTCTGTCTTTCTAATGCCAGTTGATTTGTATTCCCTGTACATTTGTCATTTTTTGTTGCCAAGGCAATAAGGGGGTAGAGTTGACAGCAAGGACTGAATGCCTGATATTTGATTGACAATGCAAAGTTCCAGGAGAGAACATGGAAAATGATCTGAATATTCAGTATAAGGATTAATCCTACTCCTCGTGTACTCCGAAATATCTTTAGCTGACATTGGAGGGGAAAAGATTTTATAACATTATTTTGGAAGGTTGAGTTAATTGTAGAATATTGTTAAGGATGTTTCAACAATGCTGACAGGGTCATTTTGTGTGAATATTTTAGAAATTAAATACAGTTCCACCCACGATTGGCTCAAAAATTAACTCAACAATTATATACTTTCCTTATGATGAGAAAGCTTCATTTTAAAACTGGCATGAAACAGCCAACAGTCTTCATAATTTCAGTTCAATATATAAGAAATCTGACTGTTGTTAACACTAACTGCAACCCAAGAAACATTCACTTCATTTAGCAAGAGCCGTTTACCTGTCCTGCTTATTCCCTACTGATGCCTTTTGGCTTGACATCTGGTGCAGTTTGATGTTTTAACAAGACAGAAAGCAGTTCACTCAATGAACTCTACTGCACTGAGCAACAACACCTTAAATAAGATGTAAGGGCATCTCAGTCAGCCATCTAACTTCTCAGTCTCTGAAGCCATTGCTCTGCGTCTCATTTCCCAGAGTATTGATGTCTTTAAGTGAGCTTCCCAAGTGCCTGGAGGGAGTGGATCTTATATGGATTGCTTTCAGGGTGTTGGGATACAGCCGACTGGTGAAGCTCAACAGTAGACCAATGTCCAGTCTTTCAGAAAGTACTGGAGTGAAAGATTTTTGGAGGCGAGGGTAATACTGAAAGTGTTGTTTTAATTATATTGTTCTTAAATACTGGAAAAAGACTGGCATTAACTTATATATTTTTGCAGCAACATGCAAGATACAAAACACAATTTACCAAACTTATTTTTTGGCCAACAACTGAAATTACAGATTCAAACAAAACCAAACAAAATCTGACCATCTTAAATAAACACAGATGTTCTTGTTTCAACTTTGAAACTTTGGGCGAGTTTAATCAGTCTACACCAGAAAATGTCACCAATGATACACGGTAGCCTTAAAGAAGATGTGTAGACACAAAAGTTGTTTTTATCCTCACAGATGAAAGAACTACTTCTAATAGAAGAACAAGAAGAAAGGAACAGGAATACTGGGTACCAGCAGACAAATGGTTTACTATAAAGGAAAGTGGAAAAATTGAAACAAAAGAAGAATCAATAATGTTGCTCTACAACATGGACATGCAAGGAAGTGAATTAGATAGAGAGCTTGGATGGATAGTTCCAATAGTAGTCACTGGAACTAGGAACAAGATGTGCTTTATATCATTGAAAACTAAATAAAATTATTGTTCTTGTCTTTGACAAGCCAAGTTCTGGCTGATGTGTATCTCTTGAATTCAAATCAAACAATGGCTCTGATTGCAACCTTGTAGCTTATTAAGCAGATGCGTTCGTTTGAATTAGTCACCATGTTGAGGCATGACGTATGAATACCTTTATTTACTGTGTGTCTTGTATTTGATATAATTAGGCTTTTTTAGATTTATTGTGCGATCTTGATGACTTGTCCTTCTGTGGTGTATAAACGTGTCTTAATGTATATCCAATTTAATTGATTGGACTTTCAATTTGTTGTTAATTCATTATTTTTGAGAAGTAATTCAACAGAGGCACAGATGTAAGGTCAACTCAGACAAGGAGAGAGCAAACCTGGTCAGTCACTTTGATTAGATTTAATTAAAAACAACTACATTCATAAACATGCAGACACAATCTGGCAGAGGCACAAGCTCAAGAAAGGATAATAGTCTCACCCAACTGGATAAGGACTGACGGTGATTACAGAAGTGAAAAGAAGTGCTCAGATCGAGGCTGGGAGTTCTCCGGAGAGTGTAGGCAGCTGGACTGCAGTAATTAGTCAGTGAAGCTCTTCATGGTTAAGGGGCAGCTGACCACTGGCCTTGCTTGCTTAAAAGAATGGCAGAGGTTCTTTACTCTCTCAAATATGACTGTGAAATCGCACCCCCTTTCTTCTTTTAGACAAAGATAAATGAATTGCCTGTAAGGTGTAGATAGCCTCAAACACAATGGGCCTTCAATGTTACAGTTTACTCAGGCCAATGTCTTAAAGTCCACAATAAAGCGTCATGGTTAATATACCCAAAGGAAAGGTTATGTAGATTTATGAAACAAAATATTTCCTTATTTCCTTAGCTTTTATATAACAATATCATACAGGACAACAGTGAGGTACATGTAAACAGAAGCAAACCCAGCTTGTGTAAAGACACAATGGAGTTAAAAGTTTTCCATAAATCAAAATTAAGAAAAATAACAACTCACAAAATATGCTAATTATTAAGACAGCATTTCCATTTGAATAAATGAACCATGCATAAAGCAATTCATATTTTTCAAAGACATTTTCTGTACAGGAAACATTTTATCCATACGCCTATCTAACCTAACATTTGTGAAGCCCTAAAAATGATCTCTCTGATCTCTACATTTATGTCTGCTGTCATTTATGGTTGAGCTAATGAGCCAACCCCTCGATACCTTGTGCATTTGTTGATGTTTACCTCTTCAGAACTGGGAAAGGTGGGGGAGAGGGGTGTAATATGCACATTAATGAGCATGTCACGAGGACAGCAACTAATTACAATGACGCATTGGGGGCCTCATTTGGTGGCGGTGTCAGCAGTAACAGCCTCCTGGCCTTATGAGTTTCTTCTGAATTACCATATAAGTTCCTATGTAAGTTCTTCTTGTTTGAAAGTGTACGTGTCTGTCAGAGAATGGAGGCCAAAATGCTTTACATTTGCTTTTTCTTAACTTTGTGCCTGAGAGAGTTATTAGAGCATGTTCCTTTGAGGTGAGTGAGAGAGGCTTTTATCAGCTCCTTTGTGGGCTAACTTGAGATTCTTAGGTACCAGCCAGTGTGTTGGAAGATCTAGTAGTAATGGCAATGTTACCCAGGGTTTTGTTGTTCCTTAAGTGGTCTACCAGGGAATATTCTTGTTGATTACAAAGGCCTGTATTGCTTCATTCATAGCAGAAAGTAGAATGAAGTCACCTATTCACAACAGACCATATTTATATGAGCCGTCATAAAAGCACTTTACATATATAAGATTTAAAAAAAAAACCTATTGACAGTGCTACCTTCACCATGTAGTATATGTCTTTACCTGCTCAAAATGTATTAATGTATACATAGTCAGATCATTTTGATCAAGTTATTAATGGTATTTTCATGGGACAACATATATTATCCAGACTTGGAATGACTGAAATTCATGATAAAAGATTATAGTCCATAACGTTCATTAGATAAAGTCTTTAAAAACACAGTAATGTGTCTAATAAATGTGTTATATACATGTTATATGCATATCATATGTAACTGGAGAACAACTAGCATTCACATGCAATAAAACTGCACTACAGTTGCTCAGAAATGCATTTAGACTGCACTAACGTTGTCGTCTTTCATTAGTATTTGTGCTGTTAGCCTGACTGCTGTCTTATTCCTCTTAATGCCAATGTCTTGTTCAGTGAACTCTATATCTTACTTACTTCCTAATAACTGAGCATTTAGCTTTTGCATAAAGTTAATTCATAGATCAATTGCAGGGTATCTGTTATATGTGTCTCCACCATCAGTTGTGCACTAATCACTTGTGAGGTACACATACCATGTCTTGTGTTGATAGAAACAAACTATTTCCTCTAGGCTGGGAGACGTATAATAATGGTGACAGTCTGAAATATAGCAGGTGGAATCTTTATTCTCATTGTTGACCACCATAAGAGCAGAGGAACATGGATTTGATTATTTTAGTGGTTTGCTAGTTTGATCTTTCTTCACAGAGCATTCATTTACCTAAATTACTATTTGCAAAGAATGACAATAGCCTCATCATAAATTTAAATTTCTCTTGTCTCACATTAATAAACGAGAAATTGATTTGGCCTGTATCTATTCATTACGTAAAGAGGAGATTTGTATGCTCATTTATTTATTGAGTCTCCTATCTCCCCCTGTTATTAAAGAAAACTAGCTGTTTTTAGTAGTAGTGTTACATTTAGTTTGCCATGTAATTTACTGGTACTGTAGTTAATTTTACATCTGTGTTGATTACATCTGATAAATTATGATCAAAGAGAGGTAATTTGGATAGTTGTCAGCCCCTCCATCTGAATTTTAGTTTGTTTTTTAATAATTTACTTACTAGCCTATATAGCCATTAAGGTACCACTTCACTGTTTTTGTTTTTGCTATTACTCTAGAATTAGTATGGTAGATGCCATGTTCAATGAAGTCGATAGCTGAAATCAAACATTGTATAAAGAGGAAGAATCAGTGCTTTTCCTTCCTATTATTATGAGAACTGGAGCCGTAAGTCCCAATGGCTTTCAGTCATGCTTACTATTGATTGTGAGGGCCATAATTTACTTTTGTCCCAAAGCAAGCTTTTCACCCCATTACGCTCAGCTCATGGCTTTTTGGCCAGAGCCTGTCTTGGTCGCCATCATCATTAACACCTGCCTGGTCATTAAATTGAGCAGCCAGATAAACGGACAGAGATTATAGATTCAATCATGGCTCTTCACATCACCCTGGCTAATGATTTGTGTAAAGGTCTAATGGTTAGCGTGGCAAAAGGCCAAACAGTACCAAAAAGTCACAAGCTAGGGCACTGGAACAAGTGTCAATGTGTTGGATTGTTTTGTACCTTCACCTTTGACATTCATTACAGTAGTGCCCCTTAGTGGTCAATGAGGCCTGAAGTTGAGTATGCATTCTCATTCTTAAAAACGATTTAGCTGAAGTAATATAGGTTTTGCTAATGCAACTAATACATTCATGAATGATGACATTAAAGATATTTGAATAGCACTCACCTTTAAAACATAAAGGTACCTCCTGGCTGTTTAACTTATTTTGCTGTAAATGACAGTTCTCTATGTGTATATATTTATTTAAATGCATTGCATATTTATTTTTACATCTGTCTGTTCATTCCTCTACAAGGTTTGAAAATATATATTTTTAAGTAGACAAAAGGAGAGGTTTAATATGATTGGGACAAAAAAAAGTTGTTTTCAGTATTTAGGTGGATCAGTTGATAAACAGATTGAAAGCACACACACTCCTAGACCAAAGCATGAAAGGGTCACTGAAGCATGGGATTATAGTTATGCATGCTTGCAGAAGTGTTGAGAAGCAGCATAGAATCAGGTTAGAAAACTTTACGCTCTCATTTGAGTGTGTAGACACAGGATGTTTCAGCTGGTATCCATTTTGCTTGACTGTGTTTTAAATATGGAAATGAGTAGTGTTACCCAGCCTTAAACTGGACGAACAAACAAACACATTTAAAAACAAAACGAATGCAGACTTTATAGATTAAAGGGACTGTGTAGATCAGAATGCTCACAGTAATGCTAAAATCCTTCTTCTTGACAAAGACATTTTATGCAGTGCTAGATAAAAACAAAGGGTAAACAAATAGTAGAATAACAGGATCTGTCCCCAGGTAGCAGCTGCCAGTCATCGATTGAAGAGGTAGCTTGACTTTTGGTGCAGTGAAGATTCAATCCCCTATTGATCCTCAAAGTGTCAAGTTCTTGTCAAGGAGGCCTATACCACTTCCTGATGCAATGCCTTGGCAGGCCAAAGAACACGTCTGAGCAAAACACAGAGACAAGGGAGGAAGAGAGAAGGAGACAGAAGTTACTGTATGTCCATATGTGTGATGTGGTGAACAGAGGGGCAATATAATGTCACTAATATACCATTCAAACTAAAGAAAAACAGTAGCATTGATTGTGGTTTTGAAGTTTTATGTTCACACATATGGATTCTAAAGCTAGGAGAGCACGATGATTATATTCATTTTAAATGGCCCGGCGTTACGAGAAGTTAAGAAAGGCTCAACTTTATGCAAATGTATTCTGACACAATAAAGGAAACAAACTGTGAAACAGGAAATGAACAACTTCCTCGTGTGTAGTACACTGGCTGCATCAAAACAAAACAACTGTTCATTCAGAGCTGAGTATGTAAATTACATGCTCAGCCCAACATACTCACAGAGTTACAGCTTCATGAGAGGCAAGAGACAGCCTGCTACTTTGTATCTCTATGTGTGAAGATTGGGGCAGATGTTTGGGATATTCAAGGATATTGCATTGGGCAGTCTTCTCCTTAATCTTAACCAAGTAGTTTTATATGTTTCAATTTGAAAATGAGTGAAAGAGAGGAGAGGAGGATGACAGAGGAACAACAGATGTTCTCTGGACAGGAGCATAGACATCAGACTGGGAATGAGAGTGAGCAGTGAAGACACAAATAAAGGATGGATAACCCTGGCTGCTGATGTTTTTTCCAAATCATAACCCATCCTCTGATACAGTCCATGGTTTAACTTCCTTCTTTCTTCAGTATGCACCCAATCACCTTAAGTTCACCACACTTATTTGGTCATTCTCTCTCACCACAAGAGATTCTACTCCACCTTTAACATCCTCTCTGACTGTTGTGCTTCAGTGAGAGCTTTATGCCAGTGCAGGTGATTAGCTTACTGATGGCAACTGTGTTCTTCCTCTCCAGGGTCATGCTCAGATTTGCACAAATATAAGAAAAACATGGATGTATTGGTTTTGACCTCAAACACACCCACAACACAAGTGCTAACATACTCAAAAGCTGTGGCTGTGGCTTGCACCAGTGCAATTTTCACTGGGAACCTCCAATACTCTGCATAAGGACCTCTTATTCACACGTTTGCAGCATTTTCACAGTTTAAACTTTTTTTTTTTTACTTTTAAAGAACTTACTGTTATATTTTAACTGTCTTTCACCAAACAAAATTAATATATTTTTCTCAGATGAATAAGACTCACACTGCAATTGCACCTGCCTAACTCCAATGTGCATTTATCCATGCTGTGTTATCTGATGTTCTGTAAATATGAACTGCCAGCTACAATAACCATTCGTGTCAACCTACTACTGGAAACTGCAAGTATCATATGCTGGTGTATGCTGGATATCTTCCAACTGGCATAACTAATTGTTGAAGTGTGTCAGCAGAAGCAATGATTTCACCAGCGTCAGCAGTCCGAGAAATGAGAAATCACAATTAACTGTTCAGACTAATACAATCAAGTATCAGTTGTAGTTTGTGAAGGGGTTACTTTCAAATGCTAGACATGATTTTGGATGTTGGCATTCCAAAAAGTTAATCACTTGAAGAGCACTTAAAACTTAAGCATCTAAATTCATGTTTCTGAAATAACAAAAGCAAACTAGAGATCCAGCAGACAGCAATGTAAGCAGGGGAGAGAACAGAAGTATGAGTCATAGCTCCTAGCTTAGCATCTCTCTGCCACATGATTTCTTTATAGACAGAGGACCTTTACAACATCTGTTGTCACAGGGTTTTGTGTTTGACCCACAATGTTTTGCTTTCAGTTTTTTGTAATAATTAAGTCTCAAATCCATGCATCATTTCTGAATTTTAGCCCAACAGCACAACTTGACACTAACTGTGATTAAAAAGTATATACTGTAATGTTCTATAGCAAATGGTTTATATAGGTTCAATAGTCGTTGTCTGCCTCGGTGTATAGTACAATCATATTTTGACTTAGTTTCAGTTTGTCTCAATATTTCACCTGCAGATTTCTGTAGTGTAACTCATAATGCTCATAATGTTCATTCAATAGGGTATCAAAAGAGGAAAGGAGGGCTACATACATGAGTTATTTAAAGGGAGAATTCTTGACTTTTTTGACCATCATTGCTTATTATTATCTGTCTGTGTCGAATAGTTATTCCTCCAATTTCTAGTTTCATGTGAGAACAAAAGCTTTTAAATAAAAATGTGTTCACAAGAGATTTTGTCAAATAAATGTAAAAATAAAACAAAAACAGAAAAACACAGTTCATAGGCCTGACACATGAAATAATAATAAGAGTTGACCCACAATGGATATTAACAGGGATGAGTTTTGCAGGTGAACCTTTTCAGCCCACCACCTGAACTCTTTCACGAAATCCCAATGACACGGGGCCTTTTGCAAACTGCAAACACTTTAAGTACAGTTATAACATTCACAGGAACCAAAGCACTTATTCACTGCTTGCTTTATTCCAGCTGAGCTGTTAAACTTGTAGAGGGAAGACCGTCAAGCCTTTTAAGTTCTTTCTTTTAAGTCAGGAACAAAAACAATTTACACATATAGACCATAACATGTTACATAATACTGAATCTTAACTGTTGTTCTGTCAATACTGCCACAGAGACCTGGAGATAAATGGTATATAAATGATAAATGAGATAAATGAGAATGATAAGTAAATGTGAATTTGCCACAGTGTAATGTTGTAATATCCTGAATATGAGAGCACAGTATAGATTTAAGTAGTAACTTTATGTTGATATTTTATATGAAAATAGTTCTACAGTCAAACACTGTTGTGGCTCTGCTAGAAATGCTTCAGTGTGATGTCACATCTTGTGCATGTGGTCAGCTATCTGAAGAAATAAACAAAAACAAAATAAACACACATATTTTACCACAAAAGCTGTTGACTAACACTTAGTTTTGAAATAGCTACAATAATCATACAATAAAATACATGACTGCATATATTACATGCACTATTTGAGTATTTTGTCACATGATTATGGCCACAAATATTCCACAGAACATCAGATGCTTTGAATGTAGTATTTTAAAGTCACTTTCAGCATATATACATGTCATGGTTTTAGGATGTTTTATCTTTTACAATGCGTCTTACACACAATAACGTTTTATTTTTACTTTACATTGTATTTTCTGGTAAAATATAAATCTACAAATGTTGGCGTTTTCTTTGGTAAAAAATAATGCTCATTGATATTATGCATCAATTATGTTTGTTTGTTATTATTTTATCTTGTTTAGATCCTCTTAAGTACTGGAACAGTAACTGTAGCTACTCCTGTTTTCCACATAATGTATTTACAGTACTCTGATATATACATACAGACCATACAATTCAACAATACCAACAACAAACAAAACTCTACTTACTCTACTTTACTAAGGAAAATGCTTGCTCTTACCTGTTTAATCAGCTGTTTGCCTACTGTGCAATTAATCAGAATTTTCAAAGTCTAGGACATCTGTCACGTCTGTAAAATGTGAGAACACTATGTTAGACACGTCAAAACAACAAAATGGATCACTTTTGTTTCACCCCAACATGATTTGACAATAAAAAAGGGCACTGAGTTGTTGTTGACATTAAAGGAATTACAGGAAGCAAAATGTGATAATCTGTATTTCTCTTATCTCTTATCGGCCATAAGTACAGATCATTTTTTTCCACCTAGGATGAAGGTAATTGAAATATTTCAAATGTTTCTCTCTAACAATAATGTCACTACATTGAAGTTATTTAACAGGCATAAATCAATTGCACCTTGTTGACTTAGAAGATGCTGAATTTTGAGTCCCACTGGCAGCTGCCATCAATTGTAACAAGCAGGACTGAGAGCAAAAAAATACCTGTCTAGATGGAAGACAGAGAGAAATCAATTAAAAAGGATGCAGATAACGTCTGACATTTCTGCTAACACCAAAGAGATTTTTATCTCTGAGATGAATGCTTGAGCTGGAACAGTTTGATTGGGCTGTCCTCTTTGACAGCTGGGGCTGCAGGAAGGCCAGGTTATACTGCATTGTTACAAAAGCATCTTATATGGCTTCTGTGTTATTATTCAATGGCATTAACCTTTGTTACTGTTTTCAATTTAGCTTCTGGATTTATGGCTACCCATACAAAGAATGTCTACAAGAGTCATATGTGTCATTTATATTACATGCATGTGGTATATTATGTAGAAGTATTATCCCACATTCTTGTTCTAAATGTTTTGATTTGTGATAATAACCAACCTAATACAAAATATATATTAAATATTATGAACTAATAAGCACAGCAATCTAAACTATACTTATACAATACATTTGACATAATTGCATGGGTGCCTTTGAACTCTGAGCACCATACGAAAGACAAATTATTCAGTTTATTATTGTTTATTCTGAAACTTTGAGGAAATCATCCAAGTTTGGTGATATGTTTGTTCACATTTAAGCAAATAAACATTTTAATGTCTTCATTTTCATGTAGAAATGTTTATTGTAGTGTGGGTAATTGATTATGGGAAATGAAGCAAGGAAACATGGATGACTGTGTGTATTGCGTGATGCAGTTGTTTTCCATTGCGTGACTCAAACTGCTTCTCTCATTTGTTGTTGAGGCAAAAGTACAAATACTTAATTCAAAGGCCTGAGTCATGTTGTCAGACTTTGTCAAATGAAAGATACATACAGCAACTTGAGTAAAATAAAATAATAGCAGATCCCCAAGGGCACAGTGCTGCACAAATGGCAGGGATTTGCATGAAACAGCTGAAATATGATAAAAGTAGATATGTATAATTGTTCATGGGTCACACAGATGGGCAGAGTCGAAGCAGACATTTGGTAGGGCTCTTACATCAAGAATAACTTATTGCAGCAGTTAGGACACAGTGACTCTGCACACAACGCAAAATGTCATGGTGAATTAGATGATTGTTATTTGGGCAAACTAAACTTTTTGTTAGAAAGAAGCAGTTGCTTGTAGTAAAACACTATCACGCAGTGCTAAGGGACAAATTGGGAGGGGGTCACATTGAGACATTGAGAAATACCATAAATATTATTTTCCATCATACTCGTGTTGGGACAATGCAATCATTAATATTTAATGTACACTAATTCAAGTTCTGTATTTGTCAACGTTCAGATGCATGATGCGCAAAGGTAGTGAGGTAGTGCTAACCTCATCCTTAATGTGAAGATAGAGGTGATGAATTCAGAGTTAACAAGAATTGAGTCCTTTAGAGACTGTGTTGTAAAATAAATTGCTGCCTTTAATATCCTGCAGAAACTCTATACTGATAATTTTGCATCAACAGCTAGTAAGCAGTTAATGCAAACATGAGCAGCAAGCCATTGTTCTGCCCACACATTTTGAATATTGATATGCTGTATATCACATCTATTCAATACTATAAATAATGACATACAGTTTTATCGATGCTGAAGTTACTGAACGATTAATCTTTGATTGATGACAAAGATCAATGCTCATCATGCAACAAACAAAGGTTTCTGCCACATAAACAGAGCAGAGGAAGCAAATTATAACCCCTTAAAATATCATATTAACTTATGTTGGAGAAATTGCTAGCTTCCTCATACAAGTAATGCCAGTCTAAGAACTCAGTTTGTTTCATGGCACCATATTCTGTGGGTGTATTTGGGCTCTCTTTGAAGTTTGCAGATGTAAGGACCACAGTGAGTTGTACATGCGTAACTGACAGGCAGGAGGAATTCCTCCTTGCATCACTGGCACTGTGAAGCAGGTGTGGAACAATTCACAAGCACAATAATGAGGGCAGAAGGATGCTACCCCTTACCTCTTCCAAGCTTTTATTTGATTCAATATCTTATATCAGTGGTACTATCAATATTGACAGTTATGACAGGTTACCTCAATCATCTTTGTTTGCCCAACATATTAGCAATTTACTTACCAATAGTGAATTCAAAAAGAGTCAGTTCATTAAAACTCCTGTCTACTGATAGAAATGTCTTATCTTATTTCAGATCTCAAATGTCATCTAATGTCAGGACTAGAGACACTTCACTAACAGTCAGCATTTCAGACAATTTTGAATCCACATTATTTATTTGTGGATTAAAACAGCACAATCACAATACATGTTTGTGTACTTAGTTTTCAAAATTTAACAATATATAGTAATTGTAGTGGAGGTATAGCCATAACTTGATAAATCTGTTATTCTACAGGATGACCTAGTCCATTCTGCTGCCTGAGCTGCACTCATCCATAACTCCAAACCATGCAGATAAAATGATGTAGGACACTATAGCTATTTTTAAATAAAGTAGTGTTATTTATGTTTTGTCATCAGGTCCTAAAAATGCCTTCAGTCTTAATTTTGTCCTTCCAAATTGCTTCATCATAGTCAGAAAAAGGTCCATTAACATCTTGAACTTTCTGTGCAGGCATTTCTTAATCGTGGATGCATATCTACAGCTTGTCTCTATCTTGGCTGCCACAGGGGCTACAAATTCTGAATTTCAGCAAAGACGACTATGTTGAGTTGAGGTATCACATAGCCGCCCCTATGCAGAATACATCAAATATTCACTTGTCTTTCAGCCCACCACGTTTGTAGAAAGCAGTTTCCTTTCCTCTATGGCTTGCTAGATGTTTGCCAATCTTCTCCAGCGACTTGGTGAGCAAGATAGATCTCTAAAACCTTACATCTTCCAGCAGTTAAACAACCACATGTGAACTGACTCAGGAAAATTGAGACATCCAGCACAATGCAGTGCTATATTTCCATAAGTCGTCTTTCTCTCAATCTGCTTCCATGAAATCCTTTTTGATCATGTGCAATCCCTCCTCAGTACCTGGCTGCTGACCATTTTCAACACACAAATGTCCATTTGGCACGAAGAGTGCAGCAGACATGATTCTGCTTAACATTTCCAAGCTGGACAAATTGGGCTAAGATACCAGCTGTTAAGCATGGGAAGGCTAATCAGTTTAGCAGAATGCTGAGGATTATGCAGTCAAAGACGGGTTGTTGTTCTTAACACAATATACTGCAGAGGACAACACATCTGCTGTTGGTTTCGTTATCTGAGCTTTTTTTCCTCTTGTTCCTTCTGGAGACTCGTCTTAGCCTTGTTATATGCTTTCTGCTGTTTAACACAGGCCTGTTGTGAAGGAAGTGTCCAATTAACTGTGGATTTGGTGGCATGTGCTATCACATCAGTGTTTCCAGAGTCTCACATCATCTGTGCCCTTGTGTGGCAGGGTGTGAGGGCTTTAGGCCAGGAGTTTTAAATCATGTCCTTCAGCTAAATGTACTGCATGAAATATTGCATGTCTGCATGTGATAAAAAGAAAGAGACACAGAGAGACAGAGAGAGTTTATGTTGTCCTGTATAAATTATAATTATAAATATTACAAAATTACAACAGTAAACAGTAAGACACAATGGGGCACAATGCAAATCAATTTAAGGAAGGAATAGCTACCTCCTTCACCCATGTACGTAGTTCTATGTTGCTGGCACTGTATAAATTGGTTATGTGAATTCCAATTCTAGACTTGCTGCTTTACATTAGAATAACCTTTAGCAAGTCTTTGCCAATAAATAATTCAGCAGGCTCGCATGTTTTGCCTCCACTACATTGTTGCCCAGGTTTGTCAGGCAATACCAATACTGTCCATGGCATTCACCAACATACTGAATGAAGCTAACAAAACATGTTGCAGTAATACGTTTAAAGGCTTCACAATTGAGTTTACAACAACACAAGATACATAAATTAATTTGTGTTTTAGTGACTACAAATAGTTTGGAAGTAAGATCACTTATGTGTCATTTCTAATTCATTTAATTAATCAATCATCCAAAATGTCTCACTTCATTCTATGCTTAGTCACACTGGTGTGTTTATGGGACATCACTGTATAAAGCAGTGGCTGCTCTTTAGAATTGTTTTCATAAACTACAGTCTTATTTAGCTCAGTACGTATTTAGTTGCAAGCACTAATATGTGTGTTCATTTTTCTAGATCGCAGACTGTGAAATTGAAATTAAAAGTACAATAATTAGCTCTTCCTCAGCATTTGATTGTTTGACCTGTTCACATACAGAACTGGGAGGAATTAAGCAGCCTCTCAGGAAATCTTCTGGCTTTGCTATAGGTAGAGAGCATTTTGTATCTCCAGTTTAGAACAAAAGTGTCAGTTGTGTTAATGTTGTTCAATTCTTGATGTCATGGAGTGCTGTAGTTGTTTAATTAGGAGAAACGTGTCACTTCAGATTTTAACACTGTATTCCATAACCCTTGTGCTGAACATGGGGCAGGCTCAGTCTTTGATCTTCTCTCTGCAAATTGTTCAAGACCGACATCATAAAACAAGATCCCAAGGTTGAGACAATCTAGGAGTCTGACTCAGGCACTGTGTGCTACAAGCAATGATGCAATAAACCTTTGTTTATGGAAGCACTCACGCAGCATTACACTGTGGTGGTCAGTGAGCTCTCAGCATGGGGCAAAAGGCACAAGTATTTTCCTGTTCCAGCCTTTTTTAATCTTGTCCAAGTGTCTTTTTTTTTCATTGCTTCTTGCACAGCCTTAAACCAAATGTTTTATCCCTGTCTTTTACTTCTAATTCATTAATTCATTATTTATGTTTATTAGTAGTCTGGCAGGTGGATTTGCCTTCATCTTCTCTCCTCCGTCTGTTTATGTTCAAAGTACTGACACTTTCTTGACTCTGTTTCCTTTTTTGTTTCATCCAAGCTGTATGCGTGCAAACCTGCTTGCAAAGCCATACTTCAGCCGCAAAGGCTTCTGTGATTTCTTCGTAACGTTCTAGTGACCTTTTGAACTAATAATCCCCATGTTTCTATACTGCCTATTTTATTATTTTTTCCTTTGTGTGTAACAAAGTAAGAGAGCTGAATTTGCTTTTCGTCTATTCTGTTTTATTCTCTTTGAAGAGAGACAGATGAAAAGGAGGATGTACTTTTCATAAAACTACTCCAGGCAATATGGATTGGAGGCTGGCAGCGTCTCTACATACACATGTATCTGAGTTACAGTCTAATTAAGTGTCAAAATATGTAGTATGTTGTCGTTATCATCAACTCCGTCAGTTGAATATAGTATCTTATTCTGTTGGTGACATAAATTCATTGCATTGGAATGCATTTTACAATGAAAACAAGCTGACAAAAAAAAAACACCCAATGTTAAAGGAATTATATTTACAGGTGTTAATATCACTGTCTTTAAAACAGCAGATGTTCTCAGCTTTGACCTAAAAAAGATAGTTTTTTAGGTCAAAGCTGAACACAAAAACACAAGATAAATCATAACAATGTACCACAGCTCTTAGGAGTTCTCACCATAATTGTCACTTTAATAGCTCTATATTTCAGACACTGTACAGAAAGGGAACCATTATTTTCATCAAATCAATAATGCATTCTGTAATTTCAATTCGTCAACACACTGTGCACCAATACAGTCCAATAGTTGGTGTTTTAAGGGCGAGCTGAATTTGCTTATAAAATAAAATGTGGCAATGGTTGTGAGTAAGCTGCATCTACAGTAAATAATACACATTTCCCTCTGATTATAGTAAAACTTCAAATCTGGTAACATTGCAAAGCAGGATTAACTAGCATGCATCCACAAAGAAATGTATTACCAGTGTTAATCTGTGACCTGAAATAGTTTGTTCAGTCAATAAAAGAACATATTTGAACACTTTAGTGACAAGACTAGAAATTACCATTAGTGCTTCTTATTGTGCATGTAATTTAATTGAGCTTGGATCAATGCAACTGGGCCTAAAAGCCTTCTTTGGCATGTTTGTGTAATCACTTGAATTGAATGCACAAATTTCGACTTGCCCTTTGTGTCTTGCTACATAATGAAAGTGCTGCCTGGGGTTTGGGCTGAGTAACACTGTTACAAATGATGACTCTAGCTTGTCTTGAGTCTGGCTGAGTTCAGACCTTGAAACACAGGGAATTGAAATGGGAAATAATTCTTGGTAGAGGATGTAAAGTCTGGTCATAAATCCAACAGGGAAATGGTGATGTACTACATAGGCTTACGGAAACAAGCCAGTGATTGAAAGGGTTTTATTGTACACAAGATACTCTGTAGCCTGCGGGGCTGAGTTGAAGGGATAAAAAACAACAACAAAAAGAAAACCGATAAATCCAGTTGTAGTGATGCAAATGAACTGAAATACTTCGGAGTTTGAAAATGTTACCTGTTCAGCTTTAAGAAGCAGGACAGTTTCCGGTATTTACATAACAAGGACAAAAAGACAGTGAATGAGCATTGAAGTGAGTTGAGCCTTGTTGACAGTGTGGCCTTTTGTTCCTGCCGAGGACAGTTGCTAGATTGAATTGATCTGACTTTAGAGCCTAACCATTTATCTTGGTCAGTCATATCTGATCTGTGGCTGTCAAGAGGAGACAGGCTCCTCGGAGGAATAAACTGCTTGGAGAGCTAGAGACGGGTCTACTTTACCACTCTGTCATAGCAGCACCATTTCCTTTACTAGTTATGTGCGTTTGTTTCTCCACAGGAATGACCAAATTTACAGATAATAAAATGTTTATCTATATAATGTTAATCAATTAGTTATTAGAAACACAAACGCAATCTTATAATGACAATATTTTAATAATAAATTCATTGTTTGTCAGTTTTCTAGCAAAAATGTGCATTACATAATAACATTATCTTGTTCCATAATTCTCAGTTGTGAGAATTTTCTGTATTTCTTTCTCATATTTGATGGTAAAGTAAATATTTAAAGATTGTATACTCTTGGTCAAACATAACAAACCATTTGATGAAATGCTGTCACATTTTCCACTTTAGTTCACCTCTCTCCAAGGACCAAAAAATATAAATAATAATAATAATAATACAAATCATTATTATTATTATTAAAGCAAAATTATAGTAAAGATTCTATTGGCACAGTTTCAACTCAGCACTGTCACTCCAATTTAGAACGCTGTGAGCTGATCCTTTTGACCGTGTCTTCTGCTACCTGGGCCATTTCTAAGCCACAGATGATAATCCTCAAGGGACCCTCATTAAGTCTTTGCTCCAATTAAGCCACACTCATTTTGCCACAGCACAATTGCTCTGTGCCACGGTGCACAAATCCTCCAACAGTGGATTAGGCTGATCAGTGGGTGGGATGAAAATAGCAGCATTGGTAAGTCAGCGGAAGAGGTGAGCAGTGCAGCCACTGCTCACACGTCCGGTGGTGTGCATTCAACAATTTGAGTTCAAGGAAATTATATCAGATGTGAAATTATACAAAATTTGTAGCTGCAGTAGATATGTCCTATTTAAGTTGCTCAGAAGTGGCTTAGTAAGTGGAATCACTGGGCAAGACAGTACTGTTTCTGATGTAGTGAGTAAATTCCAGCTGACATTAAGACTTTTGGGGCCTACTTATTTCTTATCCTTCACAGTTTAATAATCTGTTATGAATCCAGTTGCTGTATGGATGGAAGTGGCAGGATAAGTTGTCTTTGCATCTCATTGACTTCACACTATGTTTCTTTCAAAAAAAGGTAGAAATCTTGAGTTGTCAGTTGCAATATTTACAAATCTATAAAATAGTGAGTTCACTCTCGAAATAAAGAAAACTGAAAAGAGAGTGATAAATAATATTCATAGGTTTTACTAGTATAATCTTCAACAGACCTAATCCTCAGTATGGGAGCACTTCTGATTTGAAAGTTTAGTGACATCAAATCTACAGTACAGCCCCAGTCAGCACTACAATGTGCATTATGAAATACTTGTTTCTGCGTCGTCATGTACTTTGAGTTGCTTAGTAGTCCAGAACTCTACCAGTCAAAGGAATGGATTTTATTGGTAAGCTTTCAAAAACCAGTGAACACATCATTTTGAACATGAATGGTGCTAGCATAAGTTCTGACAGGCCACGCCATGAATTACAGCACCCTGATGGGGTGATGGCCAACGGATCTGACCACCAAATGTTTTAGCTGACAGCTGACTATACACGCACTGAAATCCCCCACAGCCATCAGATGATGTGTTGAAATTCTTTACAAACCAATCATAGTGCTACCATTATATTGGCCCATGCTTTACTATCGATTTCATTAGCTTATTAGTATTTAGCCAATTATGCTTTTGCTATTAATTGACATGTATTTTGGTTGATCACTAAACCTTTGCTTCTTTTAAAGTAGATTGTTTTTCTTTCTGCCAAAGCACACATATGCGTATACACAAGTGTGTTCAGTAATAACACACTGTCACTTCCACCTTGACTTGTTTCTACATATTATAGTTTGTTTGTAGTTTTGGCATCCTAGGAAACAAGCCTATATGCCCTAATAAAGTGACAAAAAAGATATTAAGAATTTATTGGTTTCATGTGTGCTCCATTGAGTTGCCTTTAAACTGCTGCTCATGTGCATTTCAACAATGTTGTCAGTCAGATAGTAAGGGACATTCACTGCCCAAGTTGGCACCACAAAGTTGAATGGCACGATCCCTGCAATGCTCCTCACCTGTCTTCCCCAACTCAAATGATGGTGCAATGTACCATTCTTTGGCAGCTGTTCAGGCAAAAAAAGGCAAGGAGGAAGATACTGTGCATATGTCATATGGGTCTTTTCTTGCCTACTACCTTGGTTTGGTTCAGCTAATGTTTTTCCTGGGATTGACATTTCTTTAAAGATGTTTATCCTGGATCGCTGGGCATTCATGGGGTTTGAGTTGGTTAACGTTGTGAGCTCACTCTCCATGGCAGCTCTGTGTGTGCTATTGTGTTTCTTTTGTTTTCTTTCAGACCCTGGAGTAGGTGACCTGTGAATAGTGTCATACTGGGGATTTTCAGAAGGACTTCCTTTCTTTTATAACTCTGTATGGACATCTGACATTGGGAAGCCCAGCAGGTATGTCAGAATACATTCTTATCTTCTTGTATTTGTGGGTGCTTTTGTCTTTTTGTTTCACTTCTTAAGTCAATTTAAAGGTCAGTTTTATATAACAAGACATCTTAATAAATATGTACAAATACAACACCAACCATAGCATGCTGATTCCAGCAGGCACACAAACTGTATATAACATATTCTATTTAGCACATATCCAGACATAATTGGAAGGTGGTTTACAAGAAAAAAATTTGATAATGTAAATTAAATGTACATAAATTAAGGCATAGAACACCAGTACCAACAGTGACTGTGAGTCACAGGTCTGCCTTTGCAGACACACTGCACTTAAGGCAGGACCCTGCTTGACCTCCTGTTTCTAATGAAATTGTTTGGTTGCTGTAACTTGTCTTGCTGCTGTTTAATTGAGCTTCAGTAACATTACCTTGTCCAAAGTAAGCTTAAAGCATAACTACACTCTCAAGTACCGCTAGACCTTTCTCCCAGCATATTTAAAAAATGCAACAGAGGAGTGAAGGAGCAACAAAATGGCCGCGTGGCTACTTAGCGTGAAGCGGTGTATACGAGTGATGCATAGCTGGTAGTCCAGGCTAACCGGCTATGAGAAGCTATTGACTCTCTTTGTCATCCAACTGGAGCAAGTCATGTGTTTTTCAACAGATATTCAGCTAGCAAGCCATTTGTCACAGTGTTTAAGTCGCCTCACAGTGAAAGCCCAATTACCCCTAGTTTATAATATATCACAGATAATTAACATGTTTGTCATCTTCAACTTGCACTTAAATTTGATTTTCAGCATTGTACGGCGTAGAATTTCTCACAACGCATTTGTGATAAATGGTTAAATTGAGATATTAGTGACTATGCAATTAGTACGGTGAGCACAATGGAGTAATAGATGATACATGTCAGATGTCTCTTAATGGCCAGACTCTGCATCACCATGTCCTCATTTTTGGTCGAGTCACTGCAGTATGTGGAAGGGAAGTATGTGGTGCTGCTCACTGAGAATTTCCTAATTTTGAACAAGATAAACATAGATAGGATTTCCTTTCTTTCCAGAAATCTATCCCAAATAGCCTTACTAACCACAGTGTGAAAACCTAATTCACATTAAAAAGCAGCCACAATAAGTGAAGTTAGTCTGTGCTATTTTGCCAATGTAGACATCTTATACATTTAATATGAATCAGATTACTTTGATTCACATGAGTGAAGATGAAAGAAGTTTGGGAATTCAACCTCCTTCATTTGCTTTTTTTATATTCTGTACTTTTGATGGTCACAAAGTTATGCTAAATCAATGTGCTTTTAGCAAACAAGTATTTGTCACTGTAGGCAACGTTGGTACGGCTAGAGACAAGAGATCTAAACATGAAATAAGAAGCACATTCACAGTGGTGAGATATTGCCTTCTTCCTGGGCAGTCCTGGGAGTTATATTTGATCAAGAAATAAAAATAGGACAACGGGGGAAAAAAAAGTTTACTTAACTGAATCACCAGCATCAGCGTTGCTTCCCAATGCTTAGAGGCATCAAAGTGACATTTTCTTCCCAAAGGGCAGAGATGACACAGAATGACTTGGAGGGTGTCAGACACATCTATCCAACATGCTTAAATTTGCGGTCTCAAATGCCAATGCTTCATGTTTTTGGTCAAACCTAATGGGTCTGGTTAAGTTTTCCACCATTTGCTTTTCATGTCACTTTTTCAATATGTTCACCACCATAAGGCAAGAAAGACTGGGACCGGTTGGAAATTAATGTGATCGCGTAAGGGAGTGTGTTGAACGACGTGTGGAAAGAAAATGTGTCCCTCTGAACTCCCTTGCTGCCGTGAGGCATAACACAATTAGACTTTAGATTGTTTTTTCCTCTCTTTCTGCCCATCTGATTTCTGCTCTTGCCAGGCTATTCTCTTTCATCTGCTTTATTCCTCTGTATTGTCATAATGTAGCAGACCCTGAGTGCTCTCACAGATCACTGGTACAGCTTATCTGTGAAGTGGTGCCGCTTCAAATTGGGTCCCTTAATTTAGTCTCTCTACATTCATTCTCAGGATTACACTTTCAGGGGAAAAGGCTGTAGTGGTAGAGAGGAAAGATAAACATACTCTAGGTAGAACAATCTAGAGAAGTACATGGAAATATCATGCAGAGTTTTGAACTGAGGAAAGAAAGAAAAGTGTGTTTGCAGTTCTGAATGTTAAAACTCTGCTTTTGGAAACTACTGCCTTGATCAATCCTCAATCAAGAGTTGGAGATGAGTGTAGGACGTGTTGAGAAAAGTTGCAAGAAAAAGTCCTGGAAAATATTTTTAGTACTCTGTTAACTTATTAGCTTATTTTACACACAGATTACTGTTCATAATTAAGTGCAAATTAAGTGCAGTACCTTGAAACTGTAATTACCCTCACTTTATTATTATATGTTAAGCAAAAGATTAAAAGATTTACATAAACAAATGGTAATCACACTTTTTTTCTCTCTCAGGGTACTTTTCATCACACAAATAATGATTTAAAATTGCACGTTTACACGTATGTTGCAGCTGTAGGCTGCTGTAGGTCTTCCATTTCTAAGCTGCCTTGCCCCCCTCCAAGCCTGTACAATGATTCACAATGAATAGGAGTGTGCATGGGGTATTCATAGAACATACTCGTGGAATTTTTTTTAAAGTAGTTTATAATGGCCACTTATTATTTGTTCCAATAACAAGTAGTTCAGTTTGGCCTGCTTGCATTAGTAACATATACACATGGTGCACTTTGATTGAACTTCCTCCTATTCAATATTCAATTCTAACATGATGCATTCCAGGAAGCAAAGACAAGGAATGACAATAAAATCTTTCAGGAAATTGTGTTCGCCAAACTTGATGACGCTGCCATGCTTTATACTGCACTGGACAGACGAGGCTAGTGTGGCCTCTTGAGAGAGGAAGAAAAGTATGCATGTACACTAACACTGAAAAAATAAAGTACTGGTTTCCACCATTGTCCATGCCTTGCTGTCATGGTATGTCATGTAATACTTCCATAGAGGATTGTAATAGTTTCATTAATTAAGTCTCAAATGTGTATGCTACTTCACAGAGTCTGTGCTTATTTCATCAAATATTTAAAATTGAGATCCATGATACAAATGATCTTCCATCAGAATCAGAGTTACTGTATTTGCCAAACATAATAAAGATGTAGGAATTACATCATACATACATACCAATACAACACATACTGACACACAGAGTACAACAAGAAGTACATGCTATACCTAATGGATGTTACAAAGGAGCAGTGCAAGATATACCATAGAGATAAACATAAATTGAATTGTTCAGAAGCATTAGTAGTATGCAAGTAGAATGGCAAACAGTATGGTTTCAGCTGTGAAGGGAGTCCAACAGAGTACTAAACCAGTGTGCCTAATAATTTTACTGAATTTAATATGTGTGTTTGCCTATTTTCTGGCTCCTACATTAGGATATGCTCCATTTTCTGTCTTGTTGTCAGATGTTGATGTTACATGGGCTGATTTCAAAATACTCAGAGCAGCTGTCTCCAAATTTATGTTTCAAATTGGTTTTTAGGCATTATTCATTGATGTGATAGTTGAAACAATATTCATCTGTGGCCGCACTTTACTGGAACAAATGTAAAGGCATGATTACGCCATTAAGGCCACATCTGCCAGCCTAATTCTTTTTTAATTTGCAGAGAACTCTGCTGTATATTGCTACAGTGGATGTGACATTTTAATTAAGCAAGGGCTGTAAAAATGTATACCACGAGGTTGCAGAGGGCTACTGCTCACATCACTGTGGAGAACAGTAACCAGAAAATCACACTGACCTCCCTACTATCATTACAGCAACTGGTGTAACACATTGGACACAGAGAAAGGTAGAGACAACTGAAATGCATTTGCCTCTGTTCAAGTGATGTTCAAGTGTTCAAATGATTTCATACCAGTAAAACCAGCCTTATTTTATGTAATACTTGGACTTTACAGCTGAGCTTATTACATCAGTGTATTTAAATCTATTTAAAACATTTTTGTTTCATGGTAAATCCCTTTTGAGATTTTCTTTTTTTGAATACTGCCTTTGGCATAAACACTGGGACTTGAAATAGAACTCTCAGATTAATTTGACACACAAAATGCCAACTTGAAACACTGAGGCAAGGAGGGAAACCGTGAATGATGGTGGCCTACTGTATTCATATTATCTCTAAATGTTTAACTAAATGATTTCTGGTTTGCATAAATAATTTCTTATTTATTGCGTGAGCAAAGCATGTGTTTGTGTACAAGGATGATAGATATGAGATGATGAGAGAAGATCTTTGACTTAACATCTGTATGGTTTATTTCCCATCAAACGACAGTAGAAGTGAGTCTGTTGAATTTTGTAAAATGACTAAGGCTATCACAATATCAGTTTAAATTGTATTACCCAAAGCATATCATATATAGAGATCTTATCTGTATGTATATTTTCATATTGATTATAATAGACAATGTTTTTTTGTATTAATTGCTAGGAGTAATATACGAGTTGGAAAAGAGCAGGAATTCCTCCCCTCTCCCTTCAGCACCGTGTGTCTGTGAAGCTGTTCAGTAATACAAGAAGGAAGAGTGTGACTGTACTGAGCTGCTCTCCAGTACATATACTGTACTCTAAGATCTTAAAGTATATCAAGCTAATTTACAGCTTTATACAGTACCAGTCAAAAGTTTCCCATTCACTTGAATAGAAAAGTATGTCCAAACTTTTGACTGGTACTGTATTTACTAGTTGAAGTGAAGTGAATGTTCATTACGGTAATGTTTATGAATATATATGTGAAACTGCTTCAATTGACAGTGTACTCTCTGCACAGCTTTCAAGCTCAGCACCACCATTGCACACATCTTGACATTATAATGACACATTGTTATAATGACAATGTAATGATACAAATTTCCCAGTGACATTCAACAGAATCTTATGAACTGGTTTGATAAAATTTAAATGTGCTGGAATGATAGAAACATCAGACACAATTCAGCCAGAAAAGCACAGAGCATTGGTAGCATGCAATTATAATCAACTGGGGGATTTTAGGATTTTGCCAAGCATTTGGCGCACATCCTTGTCGAAGCACAGTTTGACTGGTATGGTGAGTGGGATGTGGCAGACAAACAAAAGACGGTGAGGACTGTTTGAAAGCAGTGATGTCTGTGGAGTTGTCTCTTCTGACTAATGTTGCAAAACCAAAACAGAGAAAAGCAGTCATCACTGTGGACAGCTTCACTCTGAGTTGTCTTCTCCTCGAGACCCTGGACAGCTCCCCAGGGATCTGACCACAGTCATAGACGGTTCATTTACAGTGTATCTACTGGACAGAGACCTTATTTTTATTTTTTTTATTGTTCTTCTCTTCATGTTCTCTGTACTTATTATTAATTGATTTCCAATGAACTAGAATTCCAAGTAATCTGAGGCCTCTTTTATGAACAATATTAATGGGTAACTGAGCTAACTTTGTGCTTAACTGATTTAGCTTATGAACTCACTTTCATGTGAGGTAACCATGGTAACCTATTACAAAACTGTTTCAGAGACTGTTAAGCCCTGGCTAGTGGCCAATCATTTGTCTGGAGATACTGTATGTTCCAACAGGAGCCCTAATTGGACAAATGCTTCATTCAGTTTAAACTAATAATTACTACAATGAAATATGTATTTAATTAAGGGTGCTGTCTGCAGGATACCTTGTCATAAATACACTGTATGTTAAAACGTGTTGCCTTTTCACTCACATTTTAGTATTTTACACATAAACACACATTTCACACAATAGTAGTTGTAATGAAATAAGTAATCCCTCCAGTGCTAAATACTAAATAAAAATAAACCTGCTAGATTTAAAACTTTTACATCAATTTTCAGAGTGTATTTTGCAGGTCTCATAAAATTTAAATATGAGACACAGACACAAAAACAATACTTCACTCCCTATGTCAGACGTGACACTGCCCCCAGCATAAAGCTCACACTTTATTATGTCAGTTCATGCCTTGGCTATAAACAGGGCTTCTAAAAAAAGAAACTAGCTAATTAATAATTTTTATAATAGATGAGGTTCACTGTTGCAAACTAACTGCACGTAGAAAAATCAAAAGCAGATATCCCAGCAGTGACTGGTTCAATGTAAACTAATGCTTTCATGTTATGTTACTGTAGTGCTGACAAGCATCAGGTCAACATCATGAATAGAAAGTCTTTTTATAGCCTGGATGTGACAGTGCAATATTTCATCTTATCCTGGACGGCCTCATCTGGAATTGTCCATGCTGTGTGTATGTGTGACTGATATATCACACATTACGCCACTACACTGTGAATGCAATCATACCTTGATTGAAATATTCTTGAAGTTGAAAGAGCACATAACTCCAGCACTATGAGACTACTCATGTTAAGTCTAATGAAGCTGACTAAGGCTTTCTGTGACATGTTCTTGTATTACTTTGTTTTGATATTGTTATACTGTTCCCACATCATGCACAGAGAAACATTTAATGTCTATTTTCTTATTATTTTAGTATTTTGAGCATGTATTATGAGCATAAAGACTCAACTTATTGTAGTTCTAATTCTTTTCATGTTTTTGTAATTCAACATGAGTATCCTTTTTTAGACAGTCAGACCCTTACCATGGTAACATTTTCTCACCACAGTGCTCTGGGACAAAAGGAGGATTATTAAAGCCTGAAAATGTACATATTAGGGGGAAATCATTTAAGATTATTTTGTTGTTCTTTACATTTTTAAAAGAATGTAACTTTAATATGTATCTTTCTTCTGCTCTTATCTTATGATCAAAAGTACAATTCACTTTCTTAATGTTAGCAGAAGTATCTTTTTTATTTTGATGTTGTGGATTAATGCATTGTTATGTTTATTTTGAGCATTATGAAGAATAACACCTGTGTAATTTCCCCTTTTTTATTGTTTTCATTATTTCCCCTACCTATTGTTGTCTTGCAGAAAACAGACTGCTTTTTTCACTAACAAGACACATTATTTTGAAGTCAGTCATTAGATATCTTAATCATGCAGCTAATTTACCTTGTTAAATTGGGACTTCTTTCACTTCTCCCATCTGTGCTTAACATTGCTCACTTTTGGTGAGAAGAAGAAAGAATAAGAGTTCTGAAGAATGGAACTGCTTCTGTTACAGCTATAATTATAATAACAGCGTTATATGGTAATATCCATAAATAAAAGTATATTTTTACATTTGTCCAAGCAGCTCTATGTATTTGCCAGCTGTTTTGAATGGCTTTTTGATCAATCAAAACAGGAACCCTTTCAAAATGATGTAAGCATTTTGTTAGGTTTTAAGTTTATCTTGACAATAAAATGTACAATAAAACCAGCTTCATTCCAGCTCAATTCTCTCTTATCCCTAGTGGTATCTAGCCATGTAGTTTAATATGTCCAAGTTGCTAAATATTTGTAATGTATGCCTTCTAACCAATAGTAGTATGAAGGAGGATGGATGTTGGTTTGATTATTATTGTTAGGCATGAAATTAATGTCTCCTCCCTCTTTGTATGTCTTTGCTTTTTACACTGGACTTTGGACATCAAAGAAAAACTAGTTCCTCTGCCCATTAAGACTTAGCAAATATTGTTTGTCTTCAGAGAAGCCCCCCCTCCCACATCAAAATGTTTGTGTTACTAAAACTCCAATCTGCTTCGACACCCATAATCATTTTAAAATGTGCCAAATGGAGCCAGCTGTTTCAGTAATGTTTTAATAACTTACATATGTAGAGCTTAGAAAAACATATTCATCATTGTTACACTTGCTCTTCAGAAAGCATTCAGAACATTAAGTGAATAACCTCTTTCCTGTCTGTATTAAGCACATTTAATAATTCTAAAAAGCAAACTGTGATCTAAATTCCCCTCTGCACATTCATGTTTATGGATGGCAAAAATGGTGGATGTGAGTTTCCATTATGCTCCACTGTAACACTTCAAGGCATCACCCATCTACCAGAGCCAGCATCATCGCGTTCTGTCCTCTTCATCTTCACTACAGAAGGTTGTTTTCACACCTGCCAGAGCGTCTTTTTTTTCTTTTTCTATTCTCACTTTTTTTTTGCTGAATGTGATTTGTGCACAGTCTCTTTCCATTGTTGGATCTGTCTGCAAATTTCATGTCTCAGCTCTTAACCTGCCTTTTTACTGGAAATTAAGTACATTTAGGCTGCTATTACTTTGTGTGAGTGACTGGAGTACCAAAGGGATCTTTCATTGCCTCCCTCTTCATTATAAATCATTTTTTCTCAAATTATTGTTTAAGTTCATTACTTGATATGTTCTACAATGGTTACTTTGTTGGGGGTGCTATTTCTGCTAGATGATTATGGTTGCTTGGCGTATTTCTTTTTCATACAGAATGGACATTTATATTTTAAACTCAGGCCAAGTGAGGTTGATACTGTATTTCTATTCCACTATGACGATTCTGTGCTACTCTACTAATTCATGAAATCTGCACCACTTCATCAGTATGAATATTTAGCAAGAAAATAATTGCACTCTCAAGATATAATTGAGTTGAGTGAATAAAAAATGCAAACAGTGACAGTTTTCTAAATATCTAATTGGTATGCTATACTGTCATACAATGTTTCAAATGAGAACCCAGTCAACCACCATGAACAATACATTGTAGAGATATTTGTCATTGTGACTTTGGTTGAGATAGGCCCTGTCAAGACTGTCACTGTTCACTGGATTGGTACAAGGTCAACAAGATGTAACATTCAATGCAGAAAGACAGTGCAGCACATATTATGGATAGTCCACTATACAGTTACAGTTGCACTAGAGCTAAACTGATTTGTCGATTTATTGAGTAATCGAATTACCAACAATTGATTGACAATAATGGTCAATTATCAAAATACATTTCTCAGATGTGAGTATATGCTGGTTTCTGAGAAACTGTGATGGACCCTTTTCATAATTCCCTGTTCTTTGATCAATCAAACATCATCACATACATAGTAATAATGTAAATAAAATAATTAGTTGCAGCCCTTTGTGCAATCCCCCCATTCAAAAACTGAGGTTACAGGACATTTAAGAGTATTAGTTAACCCCCTACTCCTTATGATATAATGATATTATTGGTTTGAACTGTACAGCCAGTTCGATTTTTGAGACTGCTCCCATTGACGTGTTTAGCAATTTATCCTAGCAGTTTACGTTATTTTATGCACCACTTGCATCAATGTGCTGTAGCTAATGGGGTATGCACCATGTGCCAGGCAAACTGAAACTTTTTTTAAAAAGATTGGAAACATTATATTTTTCAAACAAAGATCAAGGTTTTACATCATAATCTTCACATTTGTGCTATTTCAGTCAGTGCTAACTGTAGTAGTACAGTATAGCACATGCTTCTATCCCCTACTGCGGCCGTTCCACCGCAGGTTAATCAGTGCATTGTCACAGACAAATGATGAAGATGAGACAGGCCCACTTGTGAAGAAAAAACATTCAATCTCTTCATATTGTGACTCTTTTGAGCGCCCCTTTAGCGAGAGCTTATATCTTAAACTGTCTGCTCAATAACTCAATTCTACTCTTATCTCAGGCACAAGGAAGAGATTTAGAGTGCGGCAGGAGAGCTTTCTCTCATTCGCCATAGGATGTATCCCACAGGCCAGACTGTAAAGCAATACAGAGGACCCCCATCAATGATGTCTTTGAGAGATTACCATAAAGATGAGCTCTTATAACATGGCACAGCATGTTTATTGTTTATTGACAAGGTGGTGGTGACAAATTGTTCCACAGATAGGACTACATGGGGTGCTTATAAATGGAAGAGATGGGTCTATTTGCTACATTGATTTCTGTTATACTTTTGCTATAAATACAGCCTGGTCTGGTTTCAGCAATTACTGGAACAAAGAAAAGAGGGTACAGGAGAATACATTGCTGTGATGTCAATACTGGCCTTTTATAATATCAAAATGTTCCTGTGTTTTGCTTATTCTGTGGATAGTAACTTAAAACTGCAGTGGATAAAATTAATGGGATAGTGTTACTTCAGCAATAATGGAAGTACATGTGTAACAATGCTTGCTGGCAAAGGTCATGTGAGATTATGTGTCATGATTTCGGAAACAGTGGCAGCCTGAATTTCTCTTCTATTCTCATTTTGAAGTACAATAGATTGACACCCATCTGTGCAATGAGACAGCAGAGGTAGAAAGTGTGACTCCATGCTGCAGGAAGAAGGAGTGGGAAGTGTTGTTTCGGTGTTCAATGTACATATTTTTCAAGGCATCTTTGACTTTGAAGCAGTATTAGGTGGGTTGATGGCTTGGTTTATGCAATACTGCTAGACATACAATACACAGTTTTTCCCTCATGCACAACCATGTAGGCTCTAAACAGTTCAGACTATAAATCCCCCAGCAGCGCCTTTTACAAGCACGGTGAATGTTAGCGAGCACCATCAGTTGTGAATCATTTTGCTGCGGTCTGGTCTTTTAACTTCTCTACACTTTTGTCTTATGAGCCCTTAAAATGAAGTAATGTCAATTAATACCCTTTTTTGTGTAGCAAACTATGCATTGCCTTCTTTCCTTTCCTGTCAACATCTTCTTTCTTCTGACCCCTTTCTCAAAAACATGTTTTGGGATTGATATTTGGTATCAAATATTAGTATTAAACTTCTAAATGTGTATAGAAAAATAATTTAATATTTCGAGCTCAAGAGATTTCTTCTCCCATGAGGAAACAAAGCCCCACTTCAGACAGGACACAATGATGTGATTAGGTATTCTTGGGAAAAAAGAACATGTTTACACTAATCCATCCTGACTCTAGTTATTTGTGCTCTGATTTTTCTCAGTTCTTCTTTCATTTGAAGTTTTCTGTTCCTCGCCCTCTTCTCAATTTATTCCCCCATTTATTTATTTATTTCCTCAATTTCCCTGCATTTATATGTCTGGAATTTGTATGAGACATTATTTGCATTAGTGGCTGTGCAGAATAAAAATTGAACTCCATTTTCTGGTTGGTGTGCCCTTGTTTGTTCCCTGCCCTTTATTTCTTTTGCTCCCTACATTATTTGGCCAACTTGTTTGTTGTCATACCCAGTTTGTTCAACTCTGTGTTTGTCTGCCTTTTTATTTGTCTTAATGTTTACAGAGAGCAAAGATGTATTTGTTCTCTCTTGTTTGCTTTTGCTGTTTAGTGAGGAGGTTTTTCTACTGCACTTGTAGAGACCAAACCAGAGAGAGGAGCTTTGCAGCCCCCAACATGTTCACCTGTTCATATTTTATATGGAGCTCCGCTGAGAGGCACGTTTCCTGAGGAAATATATTAATCATAGCTCTTCTACAGAAGGTGGACACTAACACCAAAACATGTGGAGTATAATGTAACTCAATGCAATAGTTCTTCATTAAGTATTGCTTTTGATAAGCCTATATATTTTTCTTGAATATTGTGACAGTATTTATCCATCACTTTAGACTTATCAGTCATGGTAGTGTGTTGCTGAATTGCAGCATAATGCAGGGTGTGTTGGTATTGCAGGAGTGGGGCAACATTTTTATCATGCCTCACGAAGGTGATATTTATTGCAGGACTATTACTACTTTTTTCCACCTTCTGTTACTTTATAGTTACATTGGTATTTAATATCTAACACATGTTGTCTTAAAGGCTGAAACAAATGATTATTTTATTATTTAATTTTCAATTAATTAAATACTTAATTAATGTTTAACATACATTATTATTTTTTTTATTATTATTCCAAACTAGAGAACATAATGATTTGTATTTAGAGAGCTGTGTGTGCACTGAGTTGTTTATGATGTCCCAGCTCCCTGTGGAGACACAAACGTACTAAATACTAAGCAAAATGTTGGTGTGCGAGCAATAAAACCAAAGAGAAGGCTTGTCCTCTTCTGATCCAACAAAGGGGTCTTGTTTGTATAATAACGTCATTGCCATCATATGAAGACAGAAATGCCAGGCCTCTCTGGTAATAAGAGAAAGCTCTGAGGTGGCAATGACCAGTCTGACATCCACCATACTTCCCTGACCTTTGACTTTATGCAATCTTTCCATGTCCAAGCAAACATTATCTGGGTCATGCAAATACAAATGTCAAGTATTTCCGCATGAGAATGGTTGTGATTTGGACCCTGGGGGCAAACAGGGCCCCTTCTTTGCTTTTTCCCTCACTTTCTGATTTCTCATTCCCTCTTTTCTTCATCCCTCTGTATTTCTCATGACGTCCTCCCTTTCCCTCTCCTCCACCTCTCCTTCCTCTTTTTTTCTGTATCTTTCTCTCTCCTCGTGTCTGCACTGTGGCACACAGGACCTGTCCATTTGTTTGTAGAGAGCATTGTGGCAATGTCGTGTGGCAGTTACTGAGGACGATGGCCGCCGGGTGTTTTGTGATGTAATGATCCCTGCCATTGCCTATTGACCCCCTCCGGTCAGTTAAGGGGAAAAGGGGATGGAAGGTAACGGGCCAAGTACAAACATGCATAAGGAGGAGCAGTGCTGGGAAACTGTATTCAAATGGAGCAAGCCTGTGACTGTTGCCTGCTCAGATATTGAACAGGAAAATTAGCTGCTAAATTGAAGTACACAGGCGCTTCCTTTCCTCAACAGCTACTGCTGAGGTGCACTTGGACAAAGCACTCAGCCTGCAGATGCTCTGGTGAAGCTGCTCAGTGATGAGCTGTAAAAGACGGTGGCTGCTCTGTGAAGCTCTCATGTGTGAATGTGTTTAACCAGATTACTGTGAACCCAGGCTATACTGGAAAAGGGCATGCATGCTTACCAAACGTTTTCTTGTTAATTAAATGTCACATTGGCTTTCAATCGTAAAACAGCATGACAGAAGAGTGAATTAGAAACAGCACCATCCCTCATTGCTGTTTCCTATAGAATCTTTTAAAATGACCAGATTGCAAACCAACACAACAACACAATTGTCTTACTGATGAGACATCTAGATGTTTAAGAGATTACACAAACATGGTCTAATGATGAGCATTAAAGTCTTCACTTAAAGTCCTTTTACTAGCTTTCAACCCCACATTGGGGTCTTCACCAGAGGATGGATTTAGCTCTCTGGTTGTTTTGAGTTAGCTCAGTTGTTGTCATGTGACCTACAATAGTTTTGAAACCTCTTTTAGTCTAAGTTTACTGAACCTGGGGTGAAGCAAGAAACTGAGTCCATATGAAGGAGATGATCTTAGATAAGTTGCCATGTGGCTTAGTTTTTGTGCAGTGAGAACAGAATCCCATGTGCACAAGTCATAATTTGTGACACAATTAATCGATTAATAATAATTTAGTCAATTGAAAGACAATTAATTGGTAACAATTTTGATAAGGGATTCACTGTTTCAGTAATTTTTAAGCAAAATGATAAACAAATTCAATAGTTCTAGCCAGATCTTTGCTGGTTTTCTCAGTCTTCAATGATAGCAAATGTAATCCATCTGGGTTATGGACGGTTGGACAAACCTAGAAACATTTTTGGTAAATCGTGACTTGACTAAAAACTGTGTTTAGTCAATAAACAGTGAATAGACATTTTTTCAATATAGATTTTAAAGATGTCATTACACAATCATACTATGAATCAGAACAGCAGAAAAGTGTAAAAGCAAACCAGTGGAGTTAGAGGGAAACAACTGACCCCAGGTTCAGACATAAACAAACAAACCCAGAGTGAAAACAGTTGAAAAAACTGTTGTTGAGTTGTTTGTGGGCAAGGGTTCTGCTGCGTCTCACTGACTTGCAGTTGCCTAATAGCCTATAGCTAATAATTCAAGTTGCGTTCGGCTTTATTGTGTCTGTAATCCAACATGTCTGCTATCATATGCTTAAGATATTTCAGATAGGTAGTGAAGGTGGAAGCGTGTTTAGGATTCTGACTGGCTGTTCTCAGAACAGCCAGAGGTTAACTTAAACTGCCAAGACAATACAATCTTTGAAAATGCCCAATTGGAATCGAAAAGCCATAAAAACAAACATAAAATTGTTTAGACGTTTTTAGCAAACATGCATAAAAACATGTGCAGATTGTCAGTAATTCATATCTTACCTGTTCAAGTAACAGCTGACTTGAATGATGCACCAACCACTAATCTATAATAGATTAAAATTAAGGAGCAGAGCTATTCAGCTGTTTTCCAACTGCACAACATGAACATGTTGTCAGTCAAGATTTTAGATAAAAAGAAGACATATAAAGGCAGTAGACACTGGAAATGACAAGAGAAGAATGGGATCCGTTTTTGTGGTACAGCAAGAAAAGATTGGTCCTCTTTTAGTGGTCATTGCATTTTGAAGCCACCAAATTCCACATAAATATTATTTAAACTTTTCAAAATGGACAAAGACTAAATGTGGTTGAGACTGGAATGGAATTTTCTGAAAAAACTTTCAAGCTCGAGCACAGTCATCGTGCAGTAACATGACTGAGAACAAGGATTTGTGAATTGAGCCAACATTACAGTCGTCTCTAGAGGACACAGCAGACCTACATATTCCAATCAAAATCTGTTCAAACCGAAACACAACTAATAGGAGGAAAATTGTCAGTAATTAAGATCTACATCAGAACTTCTTGTTGAAAATACACCACAGGCTGCTTTTCCATCTGTTAATTACTCTATGAGTGGCTTGTTAAGTGAGTGCCTTGGCAATATGCTCATTTCAAATACATTCAGCTGATGAGCATGACTTCAATGATGAGGTTTAAATTTGTGTTCGTTAACGCCAGATTTGATGCATTTCTTCAAAATGTTCTCGTCTCGCTCACTACAGAGTCACACAGGCGAAGTTGCTACTCCTACCCCTTCCCTTGTTCCCTTACTGCCCTCTCCCTCCCACATTCCCACACTCCAAACCATTATTCACTCATACACATATTGTGACAGACAGGGATGATAATATACAGACAGACAGATGGACAGACAAGCAGGTAGATGTGCAGAGAGCTAGAATCAGCTCATAATGTCAACAAGCACAGGAGGTCATTCTTGTTACCAGGAACTACATCACTGGTAATAATATAATATTTCACATTTAGCAATTAAGCAATTAATCACTCTAGATTGGGATGGTTTTAAATCTGATGAGGCCCAATAAACACTGTTTTACAACTGTACTTTCCTGTGTCCAAAAGTTGCTCTATGAAACTGTTATGTTAAATGTTATCATAACTACAATAACAAGACAGCATTTGGTAAAATAAATATTAACATATTGTATTAAATTCAAAAAAGAATGTAGGTAGGTAATGAAGGTAATCTTTCTTACATTTTCTAATTTCCAAACAAAGCACTATATTGTCACATGGAATCATTCTGTATTACAGTAATGTGAATAAGCTTTCTTTATTCAGTTAATCACTTACCAAAGACCCTGATCCATGCCAACTCTGAGAGCTTTCTAAAGCCACTTTGGATGGACTGGAACTGAGGCGAGCCAAGCTCCAGTAGGGCAGTAGAATAAACTGCTTGTACTTAACAGCTCCCAGATTCCTGTATGTGTGTATCACGCAAGCTGAATAAAACTTTGAAAAAACTAATTTAAGCAAACCTTGGAGGAAATCTTTTGAATTGCAACGTGTTAGGTTGTGGTTATTAGGGTCAGAACACCACGGAGTGCTCTGCCTTTAAGCCCCTGTATCTTCAAATCAGCTCAAATTAATGTGCACAGGTTACACAACTGTTCATTATAATATTGAAGCTGAAGCCAATGCTGCGTGTCAGATGAAGAATGCCATCACTATGAATTCTGATTGCAATGATTCACCCTCAAAATTAGTCGTGTTTCTCTTCTTGCAAGGGATGTGCTTCCAGCAACAAAAGCATGTTTGCGCACTTTCATCTGGCTATCCCTTGCTAAAGTGGGATCGCCCACACATTCCCCTCTCCACTGAAAAAGGATTTGATTACTGCTGCCAAGCGGAGTCAACACACGAGTGTAGAAATGTATTGCAAGGAGTGGGAGAGATCTATGTGCAAGCTGAGTCTGCTTGTGATGTCTTTATCGAGCCAATGCAAATAGAGGCATTGCCACATTCCAGCAATGAGTGGAATACATTGTGGCAGCATTATGATGCAATATAAGAATCCTGAACAAAAATGCTTTGTTTCATTGACTTAATGACATAATGTAAACAGTGTGCAAAGATGTTTTTATTTTTATTTTACTAGAAATCAATTTGTTCATTCAGTTAATGTTTCTTACTGAAAGCCAAACATGCTATTTATACCATGCAGTTTTCATCAGTTGGCTCTATGATGTTGTTTTCTTTATCAACTGTAAGCCTTTAGTAATTTATAATAGTATGGTCATCATTGGCATTCTAGTCATTGTAAAGAGGTAAAGGTATAAAATAAGTGCAAATTATATTGAGCTTGGACAACTAATGAATCAGAATAAAACTCAAAATCACATTTAGATTATCATAAAAAATGTAACTGTCTTTACACCTTAGCTGTGGTTTTTCACAAAACTCTCACAATCCTCTTAACATAGTTAGGAAGAACTATTCTTTACATCATCTGCATCTGTTTTCAGTTTTGTGTTTTTACTTTTGAGTCGGTCCTGTCTTACTTTTGAGTGTGTATTTCAGTGTTAGGGACCCCAAGAGGCATAGAGTCATACACCAGACAGAGCTCACCTTCACAAGAACCTGTTTCCTTCATGTTCACATGACTTCCCCAGGCATGTTATAGACTTTGAGAGTGACTTAAAGCGTAAATAGGTGAAATTTGTACAATAAATACGTAAAATGAATATTAGTTCAGTGTAAATTACAAGTGGGTTTTTAAAGAGCTCTCCACTTCTAACTCCACTCATTCTGCTGTTTGGTATGTGCACTGTCCAAGAACCCCACCCTTGCTGCAGGATATTTCTATATAATATATGAATCACATTCATTGTCTCATTCTTTGTTATAAATATATCACATTGACAAGGTTGTTTAAGTATGCTGTGTACTGATTACTGACAATGTGAGATGATGCAAAGAACAATACAAAGAATTGCTGCCTCTTAGTGACATGTGGAGCTGCCAATCTAAGAGTCTTAGCACAACTGGAAGCTACAACTAAAATTTCTGAAGGACTCGTTTTTCCCTATGACATCTATCGTAAAACATAAGCACTGGAGAGACCAATGTGGTAGCTGTCATTTGCAATGTGTCTGTTAGACATGACATATGTCATACAAAGTCCCTCATGAATTTATGATACCAACCTACGTACCGACCTACATATGAACTAACTTAACAAGCTGCCTTTGTTTTTTATGTATGTATTTATCATATCAATCTACTCTACCTATCGTGACTATCTGTGTGTGAAATATCAACTTGCATCAAGTTTTCATTAGAATAGTATCTCCTTTTATCTCCTTCTATCTTGTTTTTCTCTCTGTGTCCCTCTTAGTCTTTATCTTTAACATGCACACATGTGCATGTAATATTAAACACACAGTGTAATTGTATAATGAGTTCCTTGGTGCATCCGGGGCAGCATGTATACAGCAGTTGTAAATAGACAGATTTAATCTGTTGCCTTCTGGAGATTAATGGCAACCAGTGCAGTTAACCATATCTAATTGTCATTTAGTTAATTACAGTTAAAATTCCCAACAAAAGGCTTTAACTCTGCTGAAACCACACTCTATCAACTGTAAGCCAAGAGTCAGCTAGCTTGAAGTTTATGAAACTGTACAGTGACAATGCAGGGTGTGACTTTTAGCATTGACGCCTAGTGGGATGTAGAGCCACATCAAGTGTGTTAATGTGCTGCTATCTGCCCACCTAATGAACAGCATTTTGCTGCTGTAATGGAAAATACTGGAAATAATGTTGGTGCTTTACATACATATATATATAATTTAAACTGTCAAGCCTTTTAAAACCTCCTGTGTAGTTCTTAAAACAGCCACTTTTCAAAATGACTTATGTGAAGTGTCGGAGATGTGACAATTTGATATAACAAGTATACTCCACATACCGAGTATAACATTTATATTGTTTTAGTAAAATAGAGTGTAGAATGTAATGGTTCAGTGAATGTAACCTTATCCCTTATATCATATAGATTTTTACAACTAATTTATAACTTATTAGATAAAGTCAGTAGGTGATGTTTTAAAATTACTTTCACAACAGTCTTTGTAAAAATTGCATGTTGTATACAGTGAGTTATATTGTTTCATTTTAAAAGAGAATACAACATGTAGGTTTATAGATGCTCAGAGATCAATTAGTCAAGTAAAGCTAATGGAATGGATTTAGTAATTTGCATCTGTCATTATGCTGTTGGTATTGTTATTTAGGGATTGGCTTTCTTTTTGGTACACTCCAAATATGTTGCTTATGGCTTGTTACATCAACTGAATCAATATAACGAGACTCATGGGATGACTATTAAGCCTTTTCTCAACATGGTTGTACAGCAGTGATAAGTGTCATTCTCAACATCGACAAATTGAAATATTCATTTGACAAGAAAGACTTTATAGTGATAAATACCTGCAGTTTGTCTTATCAACATGTTAAATCATTAGGATATTAAGGGATCATAGCTTTTATAACCTCAGAAAATGACCTAAAATTAGAGTCATAACAGGAGTCATGAAACTGTAGCTTAAAGAAGACAAAAGCTTGCACAGGGGTTTTAAGTCTGGGGCGGTGTGTGGGGTCGTGAGGTCGTATGCTGCTCATCTGATGTGCTTTCTTAATTACCCTTATTGAATTCATTATTTATTTCCTCTGCTGAACCTGCTTAACCTTGCTGCCCTTCAGCAAAAAAATGATTTAGGAGGCCATAGGGAGTTAGCAGAGACCTCTACCTGTGGGAGGATGTCCAAGTTCACTTCACCTCTTTGAAAAGTCATCATGTGGAATTAATCACATTTTGAGAACTAGAAGATATAACTTAAGTCATATTATCAACATGATTACAGTGTTTAAACATTTGTTAGAGGTTGCGCAATAGACACATTAACAATAAAAATATTAGCTGAAGGTGATATGCATATACAAACATAATAGCCAATGTATTTCCAATTACCTTTACTTATTTGATATTGTAAAAAAGTGTTAATTTTTTTCTCTGTTCTGATATGCAAAATACCAAATCAGTGTTCCCTGTCAGTCATGTCATCATGTCCCCGTTGAGGTCCTAGCTTGATATTTCTGTCATGCAGTATGCTGGTACATGTCAAAACAACTCATCACACAATTCATACATGGATGACAAGCTACATGGTTTTGGCAAAATCCCATTAAAATCTGATAGATGAAAAATGCAGTCTTCCAATAGTATAGAAATGCATTATCTAGTCATTAGTTCAAGGTCACTAATAACTGAATACAATATGCAGTACATCATTTTGAGTCATGAAGGTTGAGTTAAGTTGTTAATGTAATTTATTTATATTAAAATGATCCCACTTTGACGTGAGGTTATAACATGCTTCTGTACAAAGACTGCCAGAGTTACGGATTTATGTTCCTACTGAAACATGAGTATAGCGTAAAGCAAAGTGAAATACTATTTAAAAAATATATTTTCAAAAGCATTCATTAAATGTCAATGTATGTACAGTTTGGTTAATGCTTTGTAAAAACATGTTTTGAACGAAGTATTTGCAAAATATACAAGTCCAAAGATTAATCTCACAAAAGATTTGAAACATGTTAACATCGATTCCACCAGTTCCATAATCAGCTTCAGCGATTTGTAGCTGTATTCTGTTCTTCTTTGTGATCTCTGTGGGAATCAACACAAGTGCTTTTGTTTCGTTTCTACACGCTGTAGGACATTTTGTATGAAGTAAAATTTTTCTTTGCCAGTTTTTGCGCAGCTTGTTGCCACTTTGAGTCTTTGTACCTCTGATGCTAGTTCCTCCATGTGTAGCTGGTCAAAAATAACTGATATCCCACTGCTTCTTGTGTCTTTGTAGCTGCGCGTCTGTACGCACCCTATTGTTTGCCAAGAAAGTTGCTAGATTTGTTGATTTTTTTTTAATAGATACCTAACAACAAGTTACTGGGTTGGTTTCAATGATTCCCGATTAGGTTGCCTTTCCTGCATAAGTATTCTAGTAACTTTTGTCAGTAAATAAGAATATATTCACTCTCCTAGGCCAGTTTGTCAAAAAATTATGTGCTCTCATGATTAGATAAAAATGTCCTTCATTAGTCTTGCAGTGTCTTGATATCAGAAAGAGTTCTTCCTTCTTCAGATGTGAATGTTAGTTCAGATAACTCTCCAGAATAGTATGTCACCCAAACTAGGGATTGTAGAATGACATTGAGTTGCCAAAAAGAGGGGTGGGATGTGGAAGTGCATTAAAATGAGTTATAAACCCTGAACGTGGAACTCCTATCAGCTCCACTCCATTGGGCAAATGTGTCTGTTTACTCCAAGTCCTTGAAGGGCTGTGCTTTCGAGTTTGCCAGCTACTAGAACACATCTCATGGTCACATTTGCCTTCCGTTGCCATGGTATTGCAGGCAGAACTCGCTAGATAGTAATGATCATTTCTGCTCACCTTTACCATCCAACTCACTCTTGGCAAAATGCATCGAGACAGAGAGAGAGAAACAGCATTCACCAATTTGTGTGTCGCATAATATTGTGACAAAGAAAAAAAGAAAATCTGAATTTGCTACATCCCCATACCCAAAGGTCTGGCATAGTGAGATTATTTATGTATGTCTTGGTCCTGCTCCTCCATAGAGGCTTTGTGAATGATTCATGAGTTAATTCATACAGTAAATAACAAAAGGTGAAACAGTCTGTCCATATTTTGGGAGCTTAGCCAAATATTGCACATCCCCTGTTGCACACCTCTGCATAGCATATTTGCTCATAAAGAATTCATGAAGCATTTCAACAGACTTCATTAAACTTCAGTTGCTGAAGTTTTTTGAAAGTTGTCAACTAATTTGAGGCAAAACAACTTTTTTCCTGGGTAAATCATACATTTAAAGGCAAATAAGCAAGAAGAAATAGCCTTCGTAATATATCCCTTATATTGTGTGGTAAAGACTTTGAAGGAGTTTCAGTCTTCCACTTCTCATTAGTACTGACTGTGATTCTGTGGCAAATCAGTGGGGTTTGCTGTGAAAGGCAAGAAAAATGTATTCTGATCAAACTGAATTATGAAGTAGCCCTGGAAAATTGGGGTCAGTGATGGATCCCTTTGATTTTTTTTTCTTTCTAGCAGCTGTGTGTCCATATAACTGAGGTCTGATTTGAAATCCAAATACTGTTAAAGTAGTGTAGCACAAAACATCGTGGTCATTTGAAGAAGAAAAAAAACTGTTGTATAGATTAAAGGACTATGTCTTCTCATATTTACCATGTTGAAGTCAAAGGGAGTTGTACAAGTGTATTAGTAGTCACAACAGTTTTAAATTAATTCATATTTTTTTGTTTTTCAACTTTCTTCTAATGCACAGCCATGAAACAAATCTGCTAGACAGATTATTTTATTATTTTTCAATACTACATCTGACATTTTTAATTGCATACATCGCTTGGTCAACTGTCCATTTACATTGATAAAACAATTATGCAAAATGAAAGGTGAAAGGGTCGTCCCAGATCGATTGTACAACTCTGCACCTAATGATAGGAGTGCCTACTTTTTGTTTTTTTATAAATACAAGGACACATTTAAAAAAAACATTAGTTAATAAACCAGCACCAGGTGGAAAGTATATCCTAGCATTAATGTAGGATTAAATGGTTTGTATTTGTTCAGAAGGAACCTAACTGTAATCGTTGTCACCCTGATAATAACAATAATTACGGATTTGGAGAACTATAATCGAGCTAAAACCAGTTTTGTGTATAATGTTTAAGGTAGGACAGTTTCAGCAGTTTCAGGTTTTTTTGTTTTTTTTCCAGTACCCTGCAAACAGCACCTCATGTGGTGCCACGCAGGAGGTCCGGAACAATCTGGGCTTGTGACCTCACCTCAAAGAAAAACAAGCAGAGAGAACATCCATAACAACTCTCTTGGCATCCTAGTGTGTGGAACAACAGCATTACCGCACCACCAGTCGTCTTCTGCTTCTGCAAATAATCAGAGAATTGTGAATATATACATAACAACGTATGCACCCTTTCTGCGTGCCCATTCCTCACAGTGAACCCCCTTTAAAAAAGGAACAAGGAAAAAAAGAGGCCATAATGGTTCCCACTTCTATATCCAATTAACTGGGAGGTGTTGTGTCACTAGTCATTTGTAATCATTATATATATTTGCATGAGTAATGAGAGCGAAAAACAATAGGTGAAACACAGACATCTCTGATTACTACACATTAAATGGCAATGGAGGCAGTTCGCAGTCAATTGCATCCATTATTACAAGAGAGCATGAATTCCTGCTACAGGCATGGGAAAACTAGAGATGACTTCAAAATTCAATTCAAATTATAACATAATACATTATGTGAGCATAAACAAACAGTGTTCACTATATATAATATGTAATCAACAACAAACAAGCAGTAGATTTCAATTAAAAAACTAATTACTTAAAGATCTTAATCTGTTGATGCTACCTGAACATTTGTTTTACAGTTAGACTAGTCAAGTCTTCTTAATACATGTCGCATTGCTGTTTAGAAATCCACAGTAGAGCAATAATTTGAACTCAGCAGCGTTCAAAGATGACATACAGTAAAGACGAGTCAAGTATGGGAAGATAAGTTTTCTTTTTCTTCTTCTGTGGTAATCTTGTGAATCTTACACTGCAATGGACAGATGATGCACGGGTCCACCTTGTTTTTACCGTTATACACAACAGGATGAATATTTTGATGCAGCATGGGGATACATTATGTCAATATGCTATTTGGCTTCAAAAAACTGATGTCAACTTAATAAGATCCACATTTATTTAACATTTTTCTGTATAAGCATTCAATCAGACACCATGTATATTAATGAGATGATTAAAATAAATTTTACTGTAGCAACGATTGTCATGCAACACAAAGCAAAAGCGGTCCGTCATAATCAATGTGCTGCCAGATTATAGTTTGTTCATTTAGATGGCTGAGAACCAAATACATTTCAATTTTCCAGACAAATTCATGATGGAAATGGAATTATATTTCAGCAATCATGATTAATGGCACAGATTGGAAAGTGCTTGAAAATAAACTTAGATCACATTATGCGACAAATATAATCTATCTTTATATAGCTATCTAATCTTTCTATGACTGTTTTACCTTAACTACAAAAAGTTTTTGGTATATACATTTATCCAAACTACCTCGTAATACCAAGAATAGCTACACGATTGACCCATAATCAAACTCAAAATCTACAATAGTGTTAATTTTACAAACAGATAATTGGCAATAATTTAGCACACCACTCATAAGAAAAAAACTTCAGAAAAGAAACCAACAATGGCTACTAAAAGAAAGAGGTTCTGTCAGTCACTGATGCAAGAAATTAGGGTACAAATTGTGACCCTGTATAAATCTGTAAGTGGAATTTAGGGGTTGATTTACTGCAGAGGTCCTCTACAAAAATTTGCACTGGGCCTGTGGGTTTCTTTAAATGAAAAGATCCATCAAAGACCAAATACTACTTTTGTTTTGCACTGGTCTCAAAGCTCTGAAGCAGTTTTCCAGCCAACATGCCAAAACGCAGTTGCCACCTTATGCTTTTTCAACTACTAAATGCATCACTTTATGTAATTTCAGGTGAAAACACTAAACATTTGTTGCCCCATTTCAACAGAATCGTGTCCAGATGTTAGAGCCCAGATGCATTGGTGTGTGCTTTAGCAGCAGACATCCAGTTCTACCAAGATACGTGTTAATATGTATGCATCTTTGTTTGCCTCACACAATAGCTATTGTGATGGCAAAACCATGCAATACTGCCAAAGAAAGTGTGTGTGTTATCCCAGATACTATACCATCATCAAATATTTATTCCAATCTCTGCTGAGAAAAGGCAGCTGTTGTGCTGTCCTATTTAACTGCACTTCTGGTTGCTTTTGGATGCTTGAAGGAAGAACTTTTTAGCCCAAGGGGTCTTGGAAACTTCCCCTGCTCGCTTGCATGCAAGATAATTGAATAACCTGTATGTGTCAAATATTTTTGATTAATCACACAGGGGCAGCAGGTATGTATGGCTGGTTGCTTAGCAGAACCATCTCCTGATTGGAATGTCATAGGTTTGATCCAAGATAGAGCCATCTCATGTGAAATTCGATTGAGTAAAAGACTGAATCACAACAGGCACCAGGTGTGCTGCTTCTGAGAGACTGTGTGCTCTGACTTGTCTGGTGAAATGCATACATTTGTGTCATGGAGGGGAAGGAATACAATTTAATTACCCTGTGTTTGCATGATGATTGGAGTGTTGTGAAATGCCTTGAAAAAACAATCGCTTTTCTATTCATGAAGTGAAAGGCTATACACGTCCCATAGTAAACAGAGAGAAAATCATCAATTTATTATTTTAGGACACATTGTATGAATATGCACTGGGCTCACAGTACATTTTCCATGAATGTAATACATACATAGTTATGGCCACTCACATATAAATATATTCAATCAGCAGTATTTAAGTGAAATGTCAGTGATAGTGAAACGGAGAATAGATTTTCAAACATGTGAAGCAGTGAATTTCTTCAGGGCTGTTTCCCCTACAGTCATATGCTATTTTCATTGTGTCTTCTATTCATTTAAAGCAGTATGAAAGAATGTGTCATCAATGTGGAAATTACATTTTGCAATATGTCTCCAAGTCTCTGTTCCATGTCTTGTTGAGGTCAAAGGTCCAACAAACACAACTTTGTCAATATGCCTCTCCTGGTCGACACAGTAATAAGACATTTGACAACACTGTATTCCTTCTGATGTGTCTTGTGATTACTTTTGTGTTTGTGCTCAGATTTGAATATTAGCCATGTGTTGAGAAGTGAAAATAATTTGAATGTGTGACCCCATAGACAGTGATTGTTTTTAAAAACAGATATAGGTCTCACATATAGAGTTAAAGCCTAGGAAACTATGAGAATCAGTTTTTATCATTATTTTAATTTATGTGTTGTTTCTTTCTTTCAACACTTCTCTCCTATGGAGATAATTTTGTTTCATTATAAAACAGTCAAAAAAAGTGGTTTGTGAGAGAATCTTTCCACACTTTTGCTTTCAAACTGACATGCCGTCAGTTAACGAGAGACGCTGTTTTGAAGTCCGCCGGAGGAGAGCGGAGAAAGTCCATACCAATGTTTGTAAAGTTTCTTTACACATAACTTCCTTACTCTGCAGTAATGTTGTGTTTGAGCTAGATGGCTTTTGTTTAACAAGCTGTGCTGTTGTAATGGGATGAACAAATATGCATTATTTTGTCATCTTAGCTGCTTGTCCAAGTACGCTGCTATTATTATGCACAAAATATCACTAGTTTTCCATTATTGTCCTGTAGTATTCAGCGAGTGCATGTCCCAAATCACTTGTTAATAACATGTATGCTTTGCTCTGCACGATCACAACTCAATATATCTATATCTAACTATATA
>JAVQJD010033488.1:0-23704 GCA_036023655.1 Nannoperca australis | reverse complement strand
ATCATTAAAGAAGCTCATGAAGTCGTTGCTACTGAGATCTATAGGAATACATGGCTCAACAGAGCTGTGACTGTCTGTCAGCCTGGCTACAGAGCTGAACAGGAACCTGGGATTGTTCTTATTTTCCTCTATTAATGAGGAGTAGTAGGCTGCTCTGGCATTACAGAGGGCCTTCCTATACATTTTAATACTATCTAGCCAGGCTAAGCATGATTCTTCCAGTTTGGTTAAACACCATTTCCTTTCAGGTATTCGATGTTTGCGGGTTATACCATGGAGCAATCCTCCTCGGTTTTATTATCTTCTTTTTTTAGAGGGGCAATAGAGTCGACTGGCATACGCAGTGAGCCTACTATCAACAAGATGATCACTTTGGGAGGGACTAAAGTTAACACGAGTCATCTGTTATATTTAGACATGGCATTGAATTAAACGCTGATTAGATTTAGCTACAGCAGTGTCAGATAGACCTCTAGTGTAGGAATGTTTGCCCAGTGGCGTGTAGTCCAGTAATAGGAATTCTAAAGTAATTAAATAATGATCCGATAGGAGAGGATTCTGTGGATTTTCAATTTCTATGCCATAGACAAGAACAAGGTCAAGGGTGTGGTTAAACAGTGAGTGGGTTTATGTACTCTGACAGAAGCCAATCGAATCTAATAATGAGATAAATGCAACATTAAGGCATAATTTTCTACATCCACATGAATATTAAAATCACCTACAATAATTACTTTATCTGTTTAAAGGACTAAACCTGAATTCTGATAAAAATACGGTCCAGGAGCTCGGTACACTATAACAAATAGAATCGGGTTGTAGTGTGAAAGACTAAGAACAAGGCTTTGAACGAGTTATTATTTAGTTTAGGTTTGATTAGTAGGCCTGAGTCAAAGATGGCTGCAGCTCCACCTCCTCGGCCTCGAGGGATGTGAGTATTAATGTGACTGTGTGGATTCATTTAGGCTAACGTATTCATCAAGACACAGCCAGGTTTCAGTAAGGCAGAATATATCGATATAATAATCTGATATTAGATTATTTACTAGAACAGCTTTAGATGACAGAGATCTGATGTTTAAGAGTCCACATTTAATTGTCCTGTTTTGTTGTGCTGATGCAGTGGTAGTTTTACTTTTTATTGGGTTTTTATGTGCAATTCCCCTTCTGTTTATTTTTGATTTAAATACTTTAGGTGGTGGGAGACAAGACACCCTCTCTGTGGAGTTTAGGGTGGGTAACTGCTCTAATGGAAACCAGAGAAGCGTGTAGGACTGCAGCTCAGACAATAGACTTTATTAAGTCTGTGGTCTGAACTCTGAGTTGTGGCTTTGGGCCACTAATAAACTCGGCCAGATTTCTAGATATGAAAGCGGCCCCATCCAAAGTGGGATGAATATGGCATTATAGTCCTAATCAGACCGGGTCTTCTCCAGAAAGTGCTCCAATTATCTACAAAGCCCACATCATTACCTGGACACACCTGGACACCCAACGGTGGAATGATGACATGCAGCTATACATGTCATTGCTAGTAAGGTTAGGCAGGGTGCCAGAGAAAACAAGGGCGTCCAACATTGTCTTCGCACATGAACTCAACATTCATTCGCGTAACCTCTGATTGGCGTAATCAGGTGTTATTACATCCGACGTAAATAACAATCGCTAACTAAGCTTAAAGCTAAACTACAGCAGCAACTAACTAGCGTGTAACCAACTGTGGGATTAGCGGAAAGTTACAAACAGGAGAGAACTAAGATTGCTAGCGGGTCATTAGCCTCAAAACCAATAAGTCTTTCCTCATAGAATGAGGAGGGGAAATAGAGAAGTTAAAGAGTTGGTTATCCAGCCTATGGGATCCGGCTTGAGCAATCAGTTTGTTTAGCTTGAGCTTGCTATTGTGCAAAATGGCAGGAGATGAGATGTGAAAATACACCAGAGGATAATCTGGTATCGGCATTGGCAGCCATCTATGGATTCTGTACTCTGTAGACAGCGGCATGGTTTGATGCACTCCTTCACACACTCGACAATTCACTCACATTTCCATTTGAAGGCTGCGCGAGTCGATGCCCGACACATGCTGCATGAACAATGTCTAGGAAATTGGCAAGATTCTCATTTCTTTCTCAAACATGGACAAAAGAAAAGGATGCCTTATGCAGGGGTACTGTCTGTCATTACAGCGCTATTCAGGATGTACGATGCTCATTGTACACCACCTCATTTAACTATGTAGGCCTAATTATAGTGACACACTCAATGGGTTGCAATTACAGACGGGACTAGGTGTACTTTTATTGTAAACTGGTTCTTCTTTTTATTTGATCACTGACTGGATAATGTAGAACATTAGGCCATAATTGAATCAGTCGTGAATGCACAAGGCCTGTATAACTTTATTATATCTTATCTGGCCTCATCTCCACTCACTGGGCTCTCTATTTGTTACCATTTACCATCAATTTTTATCAGATAATGAAGACTACTCATGCAATACGATACCCAGCCAGCAAACGTTCAGTTATAGAATACCTGCACAATAATGGCAGCTTAAGTGCACTTGTAATAAGCTGCAGATACTCTGTCTGCACATAATAGAATAAAAAAAATATAACAAAAAAATAACAATTTGAAAACCCTTCAATCTATAGCTTATTTGATTGTGAACAGTGTATAGGATACATTTGTGTTTTATTTCTGTCATTTACCTGGTGACTTTCCAGAAAGACCAATTAGGTTTGGTTCATCGTAAGCATGATGGTAGCAGTCATCTGCAACGTTACTTTGCATTAGCCAATTTTAAGGCAGATTAGAGCATCAGCATGGATGACTCGAGGCTGGTGAGGTGAAGCTGGGGTGGGTGTGTGGGGTATTTTACAGTAAGTCTAGGACTTTTTCCAAATTTGTACAATTTTCCAACCGCTGGCTTAAAGTTGCACTGAGCTGTTTGCTGGGCAACTGATTCACATTAGAGTCATGTGATTAAGTTTTTGTATCACAAACATCACATCATGCAACTTTAAATGTCTTTAAAATACATGGCAAATAAAAAATATGTCAACCTCGTGTCGCGGCTGTGGCTCAATTTTAACCCAATTAATCTGAGGGTTGATGGTTCGATCCCCAGCTCTGTCAGTCCACATGTCAAAGTGTCCTTGGGCAAGACACTGAGCGCTAAGTTGCAGGAGGCCAGCACCGTGCACGCCAGCTCCGCCGCCATCGGATTTTAATGCAGATGGTGAAATATTCCATCTGAGCTCAACCCTTGGCCTGGTCTTCAAAGAAAAACAAGACTGTAAATTTGCCTGGAGAATATAGTATGGTGTGTTTCAGTCATCGTTCTGTTTATTCCACAAAGCAAGTCCCCGGGATGCTGTGTGCATTTCACTCCCCAGTCTGTAAAGAAGTCGCTGACAGTGTGAAAGATAAAGTTTTGAGACTGAATCACATCAGCAGGGGAACGTGTTTCAGTTCAGATGGGTGAAATAAAGGATGATGCAACCACTCAAAAAAAAAAAAGTGTTTGTGTGAGTTATGAGTCTTTGAAAGAATAAATGCAAATCTAGGATATCATTTGAAAAAAAATCCTATGAATATAAAAAAAAAAAGAACAAACACGTATCTTTGGACTTAATTTGGCGATATTCCCTTTATATATTCATTCAAATTCTGCCTTTCTAACAAAAGGGATGTCAGACCTAACATAGTGCATGATAATGAGACATTAGGTAGTGTGGCCGGGTGTAAGGAGGAATACTTTAGCCAAGAATAGAATAAACTGCATAAATATAGTACAGTTTTTGCACTTATCATACGGAGATAAACCACTTTTTCATCTTTTCAAACCTCAAACACCTCATTTACATTTGTGCCCTGACATTATAGATACCTGTAGCAAAAAAATACAATATTTATAATATCCATAAATGAAAATGCAGGATACCTAGACATTTTTCTTAGGGATACTGTAATGTATGGAAACTGTGTTCCCTCAACATGGAAATCAGGTTTTGGCTACAGCAAGGACAAATGAAGACACTAAGAACAGTACCAACAACATATTCAATGATAGGACAATATTAATAAAGTGGCATGAAATTTACCTGCTTTGTTTGTATAAGTTAGTCCACACACTGGGTAATGCTCTCAGGATCTAAATGTACCTCCATGTGACGTTTCGAGCCCAATCCTTGTGCAGACATTCACATTTTTATTTAAAAATAATCAACCATCAAATGAAGTGTAAAAATTGCAAATCAGTAACCGACTTCCTGTAAAAACATTCAGCAATAATAATGTTTCACAAGAGGTACTTCACTTCTCCGTTGGGTGATGCTTTTAATTAAAAAAAAAAAAAAAAAGAAGAAGCTTGCTAATAAATGTTGACTCTGTTCATTTTGCTAAAAAGTGGCAGCTGGCGGCTCGCCCTGGCTGTAATATGTGGCGCTGTTAAGCAGTTGAGAGGCGACATACAGCACATACCTTCAGCACACTGGGATAATGGCTCCCCTGGTCCCTCACTGAGCCCCCAGACGCTCTCTCCTTCAAACCAGCTGATTAAATCCAGAGTAAATGTTTCTGGGATATAGCACACACCTGGTGTTGGCAGAGGACATAAAAACCTGAGCAACAAAAAAAACCCTGAACATATTCTGTGACCTAGACTAAGCAGAACATAAAGGAAATGCCCTCAATACATTTACTGTATTTAAACTGTGTTTCCATTTCTTGTCTTTATTCATAAAATGGCGTCTCTCCTTGGCTGAAAAGGTTTTATTTTTTGTACTTATTTTGTGTGAACTGACCATTTAAGAATAAAACGTGTCCTTTTCTTCCTCAGACAGGAAGTGTATTGTCTGTGCCTCCTCCCACGCGGTTCATCTCAATCCTGCCCCGACACTCTTCTTGATTAGCTGTCTACCTTGAAAATGGCACGTAGCGGCTGAGCTGAGTGGAATCCATAAAACCACCACAGTTGCTGAAAAAGGAGACTGAAAACAGCTAATCTGCAATAAAAATAAACCCACAAAATACATAAAAGTTAACATTGATGCTTCCCGTGTTAATGGCCAGTTCCTGACTGCTGAATGTGGAGCTTTGTTGCACTTGTGGTTTTTATTGCTTCGCTCCATCTTTGTTGCAGCGCCCCTATGGCCAGTTCACTTATGGCCTCAACAGCACATGCCTCACACACTCCCAAATGTCCCCATAGTTGAAAAGGCAAGTTCATGCTAATAAGAGGACTAATGCATGGAGTGGTGATGTAGCATATACTATTTTTAATTTAGAAAGAAACAGTGTAATATTGCAGCTATAACAGAAATAAAATGCATTTCTTTCTCACAATGAACACAGCCTGCCAGCGGTGCTGTGTTTGTGAAAAATACAATAAACAGTCAATAAAGAAAGAAGAGTCTATGGAGAGACGCTAATGCACTCTGCAAATAAATGATAATTTGTAGATTGTGGCATTTGCAGTATTGTAGAATAATCACACAAACGAGCTGGTTTTCTGAGGCATTCAATAAAAGGCTGAAATTGTTGAAGGTTTTTAAAAGGGATTAGAGCTGTGCTTTCAGTATCGATTAGCCTTCTGCACTGACTAACACGAGTGTTTCACAGCAAATGGTCCCGCAGGTTCCCCCGATGATACTGATTATTATTTAGAGCTACATTGTGTTTTTAATTTCTTTCTAGATAAGAAAATGTCACTGTCCTCCTTCAGAGATGAGGGTTTTTATTTAACACAATGGACGAGCTGAGGGAAGAAATTGTCTTGGGATTTTTATGCACAGCGAAGAAGCGAAAGGCCGTTGCCCTTTTGACTAAATGCTCACTGCTGACTGCTACAAGCTTTAAAAAAAAAAAAAAAAAAGTAATCAAACACAGTGTAGAGAATATTTCCATTGTGACGTTTGTTCAGACTGCGTCAGAGGATTTGATCCTGTTATAGAAAAGTTTGAGGCTGTAGATTATTGTGTTACCGTTGCATGTTTTTGCAGAATGGTTGTTATTTTGGGTCTGATAGATTTGATCCATTTTAGGAGGAAATGGATGACAGAGATGTGCTGTAAGTAGGTTAGACATGTATTCATGCATATAAGCATAATGTCTAAATTCCAGAGGCACCAACTTTCAGCTCCAGTTTGCATTGGCTCAAGAGGTGTCAGACCCAATTTGGTCACTATAAATCCACTATTAGTTCAAATTGGCAATTTCTGAAAATGGCAGTGCCTCCTGTACCAGTTTACCTGCAGTTGCAGGACTTTCACTAAAATGTTGTAACTTTGAGATGTAGAACTTTCTCAGACTGATAAAATAGCACATTTTCTCTGTGGGCTTAGACACTGCTAATGGCCGCTCGCAGCAATATTTAATTATATGTTATGGATACCTGTGATTTCTAGGCTGTGAAACTTAAGTTATTCTAGAGATAGCTGTTGGTGGTTAATTATCATGAATCACTCCTGTGAAGACTCCTTTGAGATCTTACGATCTTAACAATCTGTTCAGGGAGAAACTTTCTTGTTGTGAAACATCTGACGGTCACGTCCTGGACCAAAGTGGCAGACATCTGAATTCTTTTGCTCTCTGAAGTCTCACATCTGTAGAAGAGGAGCCTTTAGCGCATGAAGGAATCTGAGCCATAGTATCCATGCTGATAAAAGGGGTACATGTTTGTGCTGGTTTTTTTCCATGCACAAAGATCAGTAGTGCAATCAACATGAGGGCAAGGCTTTCAAAATGTCACGGTCCTTGAGAAAGTCAGCAAAGTCTTGTCATGCGAAATAAGAGCTCAGGCGAAGAAGAGGCTGCATGTAAGTCACTTTAAGTTCATCAAAACAACATTTGTTCTGTTGACTTATTTATTTCCATTTTCTAGAAAAGCATGCGACTTATCGGCCCTTCATGCCATGGCTGCATTTCAGGAGCACAGTACAGACGCCACTTACACCACAAACCCCTACTAAGATAAAAATAAATTTGAAAATTCTGAAAGAATGCCTTAAAAGAATTGTGCTTTTCTTCTCATTCATAACAAACTACTTCAAAATGAGCCAACAGTAAGCGGCTCAAGTATATTCAGAAGATGAGGAATGTCCTTTGGATGGCGAGCTGCTGATTCTTTCTCCTCGAGCATCGATTTCATCATTAGCATGACAGCTTTGCAGCAGCTGTCTCTGCCATTATCCTGCATGCCAATGCTTCAGCGGAGAGCAGCAATGGCATTGAAGCCATTCAGTTGTTGCAGTGCCATTACCTGCAGAGTGTTTACCCTGTAGCCAGGCCCCTGGGGGCTTTGGGCTCCTGCTTGAAATACACCATGAGAGCCATTAGGGACTGATGCTGGCTCTGTGTCCCCCTTCACCTTTAGTGGTACTTTTCAGCCTTTCCCACTCCATTTAAGGCATCTAAAAATAAAAGTCACTGATGGACCGTGTGGTACAGAAGATAGTGTATGAAACAAAGTTATGTTTAATAAACAGAAGAACATCACTATCTCAGCTTTAATATATTTATTCAGTGTTTATGTTGTTTGTCAATAGCTGAGATTGATACTTTAATGAATTTCAAGTGCCATTTAGTGTTAAACTTACATTTTATTTTGCTGTTGTTTTAAGTTTATACGCTGTAAAATGTCCAGCTCAGAACATATCTTGGTCTTTTGTATCAGCCAGTAAGTCTTTCTTGGTAGCTCCAGTATCAGTCGGGCTCTAGTAGTGAGCTAACTAGACTAACACCAATCTCAGAACGCTTCGGCTATCGTCTGACAATACTTTAGCCTCTCGGGGCAACAGGGGACAACCGGAAAACAGATATCCGGGTCAAGACTTCCTCTTCCATGCGCCAGTCATTGTTGTAGTCCGATTACCAGTATTGGAACCCATCGGCAACGATTTAAATGCAGATCACTTTTTATTGATCGTATTGTTATGACAGCTAATGGGCGAGATTGCATTTCGGTCGACGCGTTCCACCTCCTTTCCACTTCACATGGATCTGCATGGAACCAAAGACCGCCTAAACGTGATTGGTCAATACTACTCGGACTATCTGAAATCTTCTCCCTTCCCTACAAACTTTGTATTCATATGCAGATATCTGATTACAGAGGTTAGACAAACACATTCTGCAGCATGAGGGAGGGATTCCTGTGAAAAGTCCCTTTATTCTCTGTAAAGGCCGCTGTTTGAAATGTGGCAGCTTATTACACGGGGAAACAAATGACTACTTAATTAATAAAACAACTAACTGTAATTTGTCGCACAGAACTGCACGCGTATTTCATATTTTTATATTTAAATTTGACAAATGTTCAAAAGAACATAATCAAACACCAATTTATGTTTTTAAGTATCATGATAGGGGGAAGATGTATTTTCACAGTTTTGATATATTGCTCCACCAGTGATAAATTACACACTGCATGAAGGTGCACTGGCACGATGCACAGCGTGTATACTAGTCCACATAGTACGTAGTCCACTGTCTTGCCACAGTTAAACACAAGTAGTGTGTCAGTACAGACAGATTGCGCAGTACCAAGACACATTTTCACACCTGACTCACATCCTGATGTAAATGTACTGTTTGCACATACATATGAAATATATGTGATGAAGAACATTAAAGAAACCGAAATTGCAGATGAAGTTGCTTGCTAAGAATCTGCAGCAGCTCTCTTGACTTTCTCTCTGCGTACGTGTCCCACAAGTCTGAAAACATGCTTACTCAGCAGTAAATATGTAAATAAAGGCACCAGCTGCACAAAGACACAAACACACTTTACTTAGCCTCTTGGTCTTATCTTTTTAAATTCCGCCCATTTGGAGTTTCCTGATTTCAGCCATGTTGTAACTCTAAATCACTCTACACAGGAGTAGGATATAACATCTGCAGTGCATGTTGTGTATCTCCTTTAAATGCACAGATGAATTAGTCGAAATAATTTGCCCTTTCATTTTAAGAAAACTTTAGGTCAGCTTCACTAGGTCTAATAAGAAATCCTTTTTATTAATGAGAATATTTGCCCAGTAAAATATGACCTTTTTTTATGAATGCCTTTCAAAAGGTCAAGATATTATCTAAATCATTTATGGTAGTCACCTCAAGACTTTAGGTCAAACTGATAAAAATGAAATTACTTAATTGGCTTGTGTTCAGCAGAAACTGGGTTAGAAAAATGTTCTATCTGATCCTAGAAAATTAAACATTACTTTTACTATTAAAGTCAAGGTCACGGGACTTTGATAATGTGTTGCTCTGGTCGGGATGTAGGAGTGTAAGTCCTTGTTTAATAAAAAGATAACAGGTTCAATCTGGATCTTCGTATTACAAATATTAAATGATCAACCTTAGTTGGATTTATGGATGAAAGAAGTCCATAATTCCATAAGTCGTGATGCCTTTGAGCCACGTGTTAACCCCTGGTGTCTGCGAGGGAGTTGCACAGATAGCTGGAAAAACATAGTGTTCTGGATCAGATTACTTTGATGGAGCTTTTTTAATGTTGGGATATTTAAAAAGGTTTTTTTGTACTTCTGTGCCTCTCTGACATTATCCAGTGGCAGAGCAGCAACATGGAGGCCATATCTCTTATTGATTATCTGGGCCAAAATAGATAGATAGCCTCTATGTTCTGAAGTTCAATCGACCGGCTCCAGCCATTAACTGAGGCTCCTCTTCTTATTTTGCATCTCTTTGGTCCGAACAGGAGCTCGCCTCCACACCGGCTCTCTGCATAATTCAAAATCTCACCCAATGGCTTCTGGCCCGTCTGTTTTGTGTTATTTTCTGGTGTTTTTATGTCCCGTCTCACCCCCTTCCTCATGGCCTAAGATATTCATCTGAGGGCGGACGCTGGGCTCTTTTGATGTTTCTATGTTTTAGTGTGGGCAGGCTGTTTCATTTGAGGACTGCCATGCTTCAATCAGAATCTGGAAATCTAGTATAGAGTGCAGACTACCTCTTGTGTCATCATTAAACTGGTCTTGCTGTTGAGGTCGGGCTGGCTGATAGGGCAAGCTGGAGCAAATCTATGTTCCCTCGTAAAACACGTAATGCCATCTGTTATTGATGCAGGACCGTTTTCAACAGCTGCTGTCAGAGGTCAGAGGTCAGGGGCGGCCACAGAGAACAAGCAGACCCTGCCTCATCCTGTTGATGGACAGCTTCTTTAAGGAACAGACCCAACCTGCTGGTATCAGGAGTCTGGTACAGATGGTTTCAGTAGTAGCATGATTTATGGTAGTAACAGAAGTAGCAGCACAGCAGCAATATCAGCTTTTTGCTATGTTTTCATTAAAATGTTGCAGGTTTTAAACCAATGTGATTGTGTTTCTATTAACTACCTTCATGTACTAATGTATATGATTAATCAAAATGATATTTATCAATGATATTTGTGTGTGTGTGTGGGGGGAGGGGAGGGGGGGGGAGTTAATGAATGAATGGATGGTTGGTAGTGGTTGAAGTAACAGATGGTGGATTTAAAGGTGCATTTAAAAATATCTTCCTTCATTAGCTTGTAGTGTCTACTTTTCTTTTCTTTTTGTGCATAAAACCATATGGAAGGAAATGTTCCAGATCTTCTCTGTGCTTTCACACCTTCACACCTGTACACTAACAATGGAGACGCTGCCTGCAAATGGACACAAGTCACAAATATAAGCCCAACTCATATTTGAGCGTTATCGGATAACAATAGATGTTTTATTATTATTGAAGTTATTACTGAGTAAGACATTTACACTTGCAACTTGTTGGGGCTCTCTGGCCGGCAAACTTTGGGGACACTGTTTTGAAACTCCCCCAAACAAATCTTTGGCATTTTTCTGCTGCAATGTTTTAACATTATTACCCGCCGACACATATGCCAATACTAATACATCAGTGATTAGCTAATGTTGGGCATGCCGATGTTTCCATTACGTAAAGTAATGGGTAGATATTTGCAGTAGTTTTCCAAAGTTTGACTGAAATCTGTCCAAGTGTGCATTGTGCATCATTTACCTGAGAGTACAACCATGACACAGGTACATGTGTCCTATCTAACAGCCAAAACAGTGTCAATACTAATACATGGTGTATTGGTGTCCATTGTTGTTATGCCAGATGAATGACCTCGTGCTGGTTGGCATGTTTGCTCCCACATCTATCTTTGCTCACACTGTCATGCATGAGCACGTTGTGTTTGCGGGCCTCTGTCAGGATTCATCAAAGACATCCTGGATGTGTATCAAGTGCTTGACACAAACAAATTTCTCAGAGGAAGCAGACGGTTTATGACTCTCACCAAAGTGCGTGCCATCTGTGAGTTAAGGTTCCCATTTACCATTTCATACGTAAGAAATATTGCTGTGAAATGCCGAGAGCGCTGCCAAATGACCTTTTTTCCCCCTCCTGCATGAAGCAGATTCATCCCAGTTTATAGCAGGAAGTGAGGTGCATCTGACATCTGCTCGAAACTAAAGCCCAACAAGCCTTCCTCTTTTTTTTTTCTTTGCGAGAGATGTAAGACCCTGCAGACAGGAGAGAGGCAAAGCTGAGACAAGGTTTGAACTCCCAAGTCAAATTACAAAAGGCAGATGACATTAATATCACACAACTTTTGGCAGCTCCTAAGTACGTGCAAGGAGACAGTAGGGGGGCACATAACCCATCAGTCAGCCTTTCCCTTTCTCCCCAGTCCCTCTCTTTCTCCCTGTCAGCCACGTCAGTCTTGCAGAGAAATGCGTGAAGGCCCTTGATAGGTTACCTCCTTTACATGAACAGTGGGTGATCAACAGCGTGGTGTTGCTCAGAATAGAAGAGGGAGGTTCTTTTTTAGTGTTTTGTTTTGTTGACTTTGTTTTTTCCCTCGCAAACCTCCCCATAATCCTTTGCTCCATCTGTTTTCTGTTATTTGCGATGTGTAGATACAACTTGATCTTCGACTCTTTGTTATGTGAATATTAAAATTATGAGTCCTCTAATGGTTTTCTTTTCCTCAGCATGAGCATTTGGTTGGCTCTCGAGGGTTAGTCACCTGTATGTAACTCTAAATCTGTGTTTCTGATGCAAAATTAAAACGACTGCTCCTCATTAACACCAGTATTGAAGTCGTTAATAGATGTAACGATCACAATTTGCATAGAAGCATTAGTCTGCATTTCCTCCTTTCAAACCATCTCTGTAGGATACTTTGATGTGATTGATAGACAGGTGACTGTTTAGACAGCTAATCCTATTTATCCAGACACATTGTCACTGTGTCAGATGAGCTCCCAGGACACATGGGCTTGTTATGAAGGTGTCAACTTCACTTAAGTTCTGCGGGTTAATTAAAAAGTGATGAGTGTCAGAGACACCGCCCGTCTCTGAAATATGACAACGAAGCTGGTGATTCTTTCATGCCAAAAATAGTCAACGATGGTTATTTACATGCTCAGCTACAAGATCTAAAATGGGTTTGATCTTTATAATGTATATTTATAGTTTATAAGACATTTGTTCCTACACATATCTAATGGGTTTTACCAGCACAAGGCTGCTGGTCTGACATTTAATTTATTTGTGTGTGTTACTGTACTGAACTCCTGCTTGGAGTCAAAGGAAATAAAACAAGGGGCCCTGACTCTTTAGCTGCAAGGTCTTTAACAAGAAACATATTTTTGTGTGACAACAAGATTAACGGTCCGCATTTATTAAATATTGGATTATTATTACACTGATGTGGGATAAAATAGTTATAGTGCTAGCGACCTCTCTGCCTTGGTAGCGCTACCCTCAGGACAAACTTTGCATTTTGCGCCCCACTACTGGTGCAGAATAGCAAGACCAGTCTGATAATGAGTCAGTGTAATGTTTGTAACGTGGTGTAATGATGTCACCTCGAGCAGCTGCTAGTTTATCTTTTATCTTTTACATGAGTTTTGTTCATTTAGTATTTGCTTTAGGTTCAGCAGTAATGACTGCAGTGTCAACTTTGTCATTTCTGTTGTATCTATTTTGTAGATTCCCACGTTACTTTATGTCCCTTTGAACAGGGGGCAGTTTTCAACTTGGAAATAATTCTTCATATGATTGGTTCACTGAAGGCAAACAGCGACGGACTTTAGTGACGGCCCGTGGCTGCAAAGTCCCACTCGTCAAGAATGTTGAAGAAATTCTGCTACTTAACCCCTCTTTGTATCATCTTCACTTGATAACAGACTTTGGTGGGTTTTTCTATTTTCCCATGAAGTGATCCCCACAGATCATAAGGTGAGAGCAGGCTTTGAGCTTTTCTGGCTGGTTGAGAGCAGAATGCACTGATAAGATTAGGGCAAGCATTGCTGAGCAGGAAGAGGCACTAGCAACATAAGTGAAGCAGCAAGCAGGATGGATTTGGAGTGCCCTGGATGGAACGGGTGAGACAATTACCACCATGCACCGAGGCCAATTTTGGTCAGCTTTCAAACATTTATGCCGGAAAATGAGGATAGAGACAGAGAAGTGTGGCATCTTTGAAAGTGATGTCTGCTTCCCCTGCAAAGCATAAAATGCAGCTACTTCAGTATTTCTCAGTTTTGCCTTTGCTTTGAAAAAAGCCAGCCGCTAAAGAACGCCAGCTTTCTCCCGAGAGCCAGCTATTATGAGACGATGATTTTTATGCCAGCGACACTGAGAAAGATTTACTCTCAAAAGTCCTGCACCTTCCCGACTAAATTGGACCTGTAATATTGTGTTTGGTTTGGCTGGAGGCTAGGCCACAAATTAATGGAACAATAGTGACTGGAGAAAACAAACATAAAGCCACGAGAAGCAAAACCACAAATCATAAACAGGAAAATAGTGAAACAACTTCAAGACATTTCAGAGAAAGTCGCTTCTTCATAAAATCTTGTCCTCAAGAATGGCAGCACTACAGTGAAGAAATCTTGCATCAGGAAAAATGTGCACAGGAAGATAGCATCACATTTGCTAGCACATTGACATCCTTAAGAATGTAAATCTGGGTTTGTAGTAAGCTCTCAGAAGCCCTCAGACTTTCAGACCCAATGCTGTTGATGGAGGTCCTCATGGGTCCATTTGGGTCCGAGGCCCAAATGATATTCAGTCTCATCAGGTCGGGCAGCATCTTGTTGTCTTACCGCAGGCCTAAAACCTGTGTCAACAAGTCTAACACTCAAGTCGATCCCAGCTGACACCCCATCAGCTCTGATCACGGGGGGTCATTTGATCATCACAGCAGAAAATTGTGTTGAGGTCAAACAAGAAGTGTGAACTGTGCAAGACAACTGACATGTCTGCTGGTTAACTGGTGGAGCATTATGCTGCTAACTATATATGTTTTCTCTGTTTAGCTCTGTTAGGCGTCTTCATATTGAGTCTGACTGTCCTGGGGTCCAGAGTGTGAAGACCTGCAGGTTTTAAGGCTTTGAGAACAGCAAAATCCTCAATCTGTTTATTACATTAGAAACTATTTATTGTGTGTTTCATGAAAATCACTAGAGGTCACTAGGAAGGCCTTACACTTCACTTTAACTGTGACATGAAGTCTGTACTTTATTGTAATACCTAAACTTTTGCAAACCATGACGTGTACCAAACAAAGTGGCATTGAAGAAAATGCTAAGCTTCAGTTCCATGTCCAAATTAAAAAGTAGACTGTGCTTGGGTGGACTCTCTGGAGGCCTTCAACCCCCCCCCCCTCCATGCAGTCATCAACAAGCAACATTTTGCAGTTTGCCAGCCGCCTGCTGCCCATTGACTGTTGTCCGACAGAGGGGGCTTTAGGCAGGTGCTGGGCTCTGACATTTAGACCCTCATTGTCCTCTCCTGCTAATCCATCTATTGTGAGCGATTAGCAATATCCTGGTTGCTCAGCTCTGGACAGGCCGTGTGGGGTGGGAATGGTGCCACAAATGAACAAGAACAATGCAGCGTCACAAACTACGCTGTCTAATTTCATTATGGTGACATGTTAGTGCTTCAGTGGCTGCGTGTGTGTGTTGGCCTAATGTGGGCTGGAAGGATTGTGGCTGGTAGACAGCAGTGGTCAATGTTCTGGGTAGCTCAGCTCTTTGTTTTGATCATTTTGAATGGCACTGCGTGTTTTGATAGTGTACCGTCAAGTGGGTTTTCAGAGAGCAGTGCCAGAGGCTGGGCCACTCAGGTAAAATGGGAGCATGATCCCCTGTTTTTCGCCAAATGACACAATCAAAAAGAATTGGATTTTGATCACCAGCGTTGGTGGACACTACATACTCTACTGAGATTCATAGCCTGTCGATATCACATCAGTCACAGTGACACTCCTCAATCCAACCAACAGCACTCAGCTGAAGAGGGCAATAAAGGACAAAGAGAGATAAGAGCTGAGCCGAATGGAGGGACGAGCTGAGAAGTAGGAACAGAAGAACCGGATATTGGCAAAAGCAGCCCCGAGCAGATTGGGGGGCACGAGGGAGTGAAGGGGAGTTATTTGTCTAACTTAATCCTGGATCATCTGCTCTTGTTCTTAACCAACAGAGTCCAGTCAGAAGTTACGTGTGCAGGTCCGACAGTGATTTAAAGCCCTTATTTTAGTAGGGGCCCACATGAATGTGCACTAGTGCATCGACCAGGATTGAAGATGGTGCTTGGCACCTGAGCCCACATTTGTAATGCAGCAGAAAATGGTGCAGGGACACATTTATTAATGTAGTCCATATATTTTGTACATGTAAATGTAAATTCAAGAAATAGATAAATAGGGTTCAGTGGAAGTGTACAATATTTGGGAACTGTTATTTAGTGTCCCTAAGAAAACTCTATTCACTATTCTAGTACTTTATATATAGAAAGCATATGACAGGAAGTGTAAACAGGTTTTAATACCGGTGTAAGACATGTCCCTATTGCATGCTCATTATTCAGAGGTGTTATTTAGAGCCACTATATAAGATTGTTTACTATGTTAAATAATGATAATTGCTGTTTTTGCAACGTCCCTCCGCATCCCCTCCAAAAAAAGAAGAAAGAAATGGCTGGCAAATTAAGCAGAACAGAAAATAGCTTACAGATGATGAATGACCTTCTCCATGTTCAGTAATAATAAAGGCGGTGAGTTCCCTCCAAACTTCACAGTATTTACTCATGCTAGTTCAGACAAACACATTAGAACATCACAGTGTTTTTAAAGGAACATTTACAAACCTATTTTGTGCTGTGCTGATGTCCTGGTGGCCTACAGAGGTCACTTAAACTGTAAGGTGTGCCACAGAGCCTACGTTGAAGTACAGATTGTAGAGATTGTTAATGGTGAACTGTTGGAGCTGGGGAAGCCTCTCTGGCTGTGGTACCTACCTTTTTAAAAACAAGAAAACCATTGACGTCAAAGTCCGTCACCAGATGGTGAGGGTAAGCTAAGCTGCTACAGCTGGCTACAGTGACAACATTTGCTGTGTACGCTTGACTCAGGCATTGAAATGAGTTTGAAAAGAGGTCAAGTTTGTCTCCCAATAGCTGTATTTCATTAAGAACTAAAAGTACAAGGCTCCACTCCTCTTGTGTGCAGTTTTCCCGACACGCCTGTTCTAACAGAAGTAACCCTGAGGTTGTCTACACATCATCATTAGCAGAATGGTTTTGCACTGATTTGAGCCATGCTGATGCCGACATCACTGCAGTGCCACCTTTCTACTGGCTGTGCTTTAAGTTCAAACTGTTTAATCTTTAACCCTTTTTGTCATTTGACTGATAGAGAAATCGTATCTCTGTTATGAGTCTAATTAAAAATAAGTGTATTAGTGTTTCAGCCTTTTCAGTATGAACAGTTCTGTAATAAATTACATGATTACATATTGACATTGAGATAAGCACTCAGCACTCTTAGTGGGCTCTCTATTGCCTCTGGTTATGAACTCTTGGCAAGTGTGCAAACGTCTGTACGTCTGAACATATGAGAACCTCAACCCATGTGTCATCTAATGACATGATTTGTAGGATCTTCAGGGCCTACTGGAGCGCAAGTCGCTTATGGAAAATTGATTGATCGGAGTGAGGTTGGAGAAGCATAAAGAGCAGTTTGATTGAATTGTGAGTAATGGTAATCTAGACGACATTCATAACTGATGCCCCGCAGCACCCAATTCAACAATGAGTGCTTTTAAAGGCCCGGCTGTCTGCCCATCCTGTGGGGTATATGTTTGGTATCCCACTGCCTTGGTTTGAAATGAAAACAGAAGTTCTCACGGTAAATCCCTTTAAACCTATATCCATTATACCACTATACCTCAAACTATGGAAAGGTTCCTGGGTCTTACGGCCATCAAAACTTCCGTACCCAGTGGAGCTACAGTATAGCGAAAGCCTGACAAGATGTTATCTACTTGTAATGTGGTCACGTATTAATGTTGGGGGGCACCGTCGCTTGATCCAGAAGTGAGTCAGCTTGAGCTTGATACATATTAATATTATTATCACACTGTGCAGTTGTTTTCCTACTTTAAGTCGTCAAGTCAAACTTGAAAAACCCTCAACAAACTACTTGACAATAGTTTTCTGATACCAAAGTCCAGAGAGGGCCAGGGGTTGAGAAGCAGAACCAGAGGAGGGTGTAAGGTAGCGAGTGGTAATTCCAATGCCGTGCAGTTGCCCCCAAATCACCTCTAAGCTCGAGGTTGCCAGATGGACCTCACCTAGCTTAGGAAACCACATATACGTTGCTGATGTGTTTCGAGTGCAGGGAAGCAGAGGAGGCCCCCATAGGAGGTCTCCAAGGGGGGCCCCAGCCTCAGTCTGTATGTTCAGAGCACAGGAAAGACTTCTGACCCAGTGGCTGGGTAGCAGCTTTGTTTTCCTGTGATGTCAGCTCCCACTGCAGGCCCACAAGCTGAGTGCTGATGTGTTAAAACATGCTGGGTTTAACCCTCAGCACTGTGACGGGGAGTAAATAAATGAAATGTCTTATTTTAATGTTTCAGCTGGAGAGTTTATTTGCAGTTTTTCTCTTCTCTTGCAGTGTAAAATCTTCCGTGCAGGCACGAGAGAGAGTGCTCCTGTCGCATTGATTCTCTCCATCAGAAATGGCGAAACAAGTGAAATTGAGTGTGGTGGGGAAAATAGTCAAACAATAAACTGTTGGACGCCCACAATAGTCTCACACACCGATACACACTGAGACAGACCAAAGCAAACAAAAGAGAACCATTAAGAAAGCCTGGACAAGTAAAAGTACGCTCCATCCCTCGTATACATCATCGGTGAGAAAGTGAGCTGGTTCAAGGGGAAGCACATCATTTAGATCCACAGGGCTGATAAACAGGAGAGGGTGAGGGGAGACGGGGAGCGGCAGAGCAGGTGGACCAGTACAAGAGCTGAGGGACATCATGGATCTGAATCTGAACACAGCGAAACAATGGATCTCATCTCCTTTGCATCTCTGGATGATCACAACTGACAAACTACACATGTGATCATTGTTGCAGAGAGTAATTATTCAACCTACTTCGCTGCTGAATACATTACTTTGCAGGTGAACAATCTGGATGTGGTAATGTTATAAATACAGCTTAGGTTTTCATTTATAGTTCATATTGTGAGTTTTCACCACCTTAACACTTACATGTTCATCATTCTATATTTATATTCCCCACATGAACTGTGCTGATGTTGTTTCATTACTGCCGGGCTTCATTGCTGAATATGAGACTGTTCTGTGCGATCACGATGTTTGTGTCGTTGCATTCACTGTGATCGACATCAGGGCTCGCCGTGACTACGAGGTTTGCATTAAAGACATCTTTGTTACGTGTGTGTTCCTGAAAATGAGACGATATTTCTTATCTTCATTTTTAATTATCTCCACTAGCATCAGAAACACAGCACGTGGTGTCCCCATAGCCGAAGTAGCCCTGACGTATGGTTCCACTTTTAAGGAGGCACTCATCAGCTATGGCGTAGCTACGGAACCGCAGAAAGTATAAATTATTCTTAAGATGTGATCCTACAGGAAGCAAGAGGTTCAAAAGAGCTTCAAATGATAGAGTTCAATGCAGCAATATGAGATCTAGTGTGGTAACCCAGGGATTATGTTCATGTTGGACAATTCTGCACATCCCAATTGACATTCAGCGCCAACGTTCAGAGCCAGTGCAGGAAGTCTGTCCTTGAGTGTGTAGCGAGGAGGAAAGTAAGGGTGTGGAGGTCAGGTGGTCAATGCACATGTAGAGCATGCCGGGGATCACATATGCGGGCTTGTACATTACCATGTTCTCTCCTTAACTTTTTACAGTGAGGTAACCATTTTGACAACTGTGGGCACTAAATCGGATGCATTGTTGCCGGGTAACATCGAAGCAGCCTTTGTGTGCAAACTTCTTTTTATTCCTGCTGTAGTTACATCTCATACAATTGATATTCAAGATCCAGGCCGGCAGAAATGAGTCTCCATTGTCTTCCTGTTTGAATCTGTGAGTTTAGCTTTGTTCCCATTGACGTGTATTTCACCTTGTTGTTGTTGTTGTGACTAAAAATGTCCCTAAACATCTCTTAAGGTGGCTTCGATTATCAGATCTTCAGTGGCTCCTGGCTGCTATTGAGCACTATGCAGTGACAGTGTATATACACCCAGGTGACATGCGAACGCCAGGTTGAACGTGGGTTAAACAGCCTCTGTGCTTCCTCTCTGGGTTCCATCCATGCTGTACATGTAGCAGATGCCTCTTTAACCTGAAAGTGACAGTTACAGCCCTAACAAGCCTGCAGGCAAATGAGCAGCAATCGGTCATTGGAAGAGCTGCGTAACGTTATGGCAGCAGCACGTCTCTATATTAAGCACAACCACATACGATGTGGGCCACTTTCATTTCAGAAAGATCATCAGGACTTCATTACCCAGATGTCACTCTGCTGAGACGGCAGCCAGTACCTAACATCAGCAGTCCCACCGCACACTCGCATACACACCTCTGCTACCCTTCATACTGCGCCTTGATAGTTAATGTGATGAATTTTACTTTTTGGAGGTATTAGCCATGTATCAGTAGAAGCAGAGGCTGTTTATTACAAGTCTGACAGAAGAGAGTTGGGTGGCACGAAGCCCAGCAAATGCACATCACAGTGCTATCAGCCTGTCACGTCCTTGGTCCATCGCTTTTGAGGAGGAAGGGATGGAAGGACAGGGAGGAAAGGACAGAGGGAGGGAGAGAAGAGATCCAGGGGGAGGAAGGGTGCTGAAATGAAGGAGAGTGATCTGAATAGAAAAGAGGGGAGGTGAAGACAGGGAGGTGTGTGAGGAGAGATAGAAAAGACAAAGAGAACAGCAACGAGTGCATGACTGATGAAGGCTGGAATGAACAGAGAAGGAAAAAAAACAGCTGAAAAGAAGGGGAGGACAAGATAGGAGGTGGGGTAAAAAACCAAAAGGCAGAAAATGGGAGTGAAGAGAAAGCACGCTGGGGGTGTGGGCATGACAACGATGAGTTATGATAACCCTGAGCACATTTAATAAATAAAAACATCAATATAATCGGATTGTTTTAAGCAGGGTGTCACTGTACCCCTGCAGTTACACACCTCCTGATTAGTGTGTATGGACTACATTTGTGTAGCGGCTCCATACATACAGTACACACTTTGAATGGTGTCATGTTTTGCATTTAAATAGAAGACAACGGCAGTATTATACTTTGACTGCAAATCAAAATGGAAATGAGATTCTGAGCATTCCCTGGGAGTGAGAACGCTGCAGTCGAATGTGTGACTGCTGACAACAGAGGGGGGAAAAGCGGAAACTCCCTTTGGGAAGTAATTAGTATGGACAGTTTTTAGTGTTGACACCGCTGGCTTAGCCTTCAGATCTCTCATTTGCCTTTTCCTGCTGTCTTGGGAAAACATTTCAGTGACAATTTCCTTTTTTTTTCTCAAAATGAAAGGTTCTATTGCCTTTTGTGTGCTTAGGAAGTTTCCCTCTTGAGCACCAGTGAAAAACCATTGTAGAATTTCATGAAAACGCAGGAATCAATACATTTTACATTTTTCACGGTACTCTTTTATGCAAGCTCTCTCTCTGGTTGTGTTCTCTGCCTCTCGTACTGTACAGTTACAGTAAAGTCAGCAGAGTTGTTGTTGTGTCTTTACTTCAGGTATAGCTTGTTTGTGGGCTTGAACCTGTATTTAGGAATGTCTGCACTTTGACATCTCTCGGGCATGTTTTTTATTTGGCTTTTGACTTTCACAGTGTGGAGGAGGGCGGTTGATGATGTGGAAGTAGTATCCTCTATTTTTTATAGATCATGTATTATATAACTGCTGTACCATTTGTTATACAACTGCCACTCACATTTTGAATACTTTGTTTTGTATTTTCTTCACATTATCTAGCTGGTATTTTAGGAATTAAAGGTTTATTAAGGTTCTTGGGATATTAAGGTAGCAGTAGAGAGGCAAAGACAGTGAAAGCTGACCTTGTTGTTCAGCTGCCTTTTGACTTCTCACCTCTCCCTTGGTGTACTGATACATGAACTGCACCTTTCACTGTCTTTAGGGAATGCAAACATAGTCTTGTTCTTTTTTTTTTTTCTAAGTCCATAGAGAGCAAGCAACCACACAACAACAACCACTGGATCTTTTCTCTGCATTCTCAGCAATTTGAAGCACGATAGGAACCTTAGAAGACCCAGCTGCCCTTGTTGTCATTGCCAGACATCACATTTCTAAACTATCCCCTCAGGTAACAATTACGCCCAAGTTCTTGCACACCAGAAAGTCTCATCAACGTATGATCAAAGACTCTTGACTGCAAAAAATGTAAGTATCCAGCAAACAAACTCTCGATGCTTTTACCTGATGAAGGTGTTGATAAAGTGAGTGTGTTGGATTCCTTGTTTTCTTTTCATCTGCTAAAGCACCTTATCAACTAAATCATGTGTCATTTATATCCAAATCACCTAGTTCACGCTAAGATGTTGCTGGAGGTCCGTGAGTCATGTCATCATCTGAGCTTTTATGGTCCGCTGCATATCTGGTCATTTCCAAGTGCTAGTGGATGTTTCCAGACATAATTCTCACAGCAGAGGTGGAAGCAGTCAAACCATGTTAGCCCACACACCGTGCCATCGTATGCTGCCACATCCAAATCCAACCTGCTGTACCTTCATTTCTAAGATGTGTTCAAACTGAATGCAATACGAATTTTAGACTTGGTGCAACTGCAGTCAATAGGAAGACGCAAAGAGGCATGTTCACTCCACAGGATGTGGTGCAGATTCAGGACTTGACTTGATTCAGGACTTGCCACTTGAATAATGGTTTCATCAAAACCCTACAGGATTGGTGTGTAACATTTGGTAGTAGTACATTTAAACAGGTCAGTCTGAGCTGACGTCAGTGTGTGTTCTGTTAGAAACCTAGAAACAGACGCTTATCATGTCGCAGTAGTGTTTATGTGTACACGGATTTGGCCGCATCCTTTTTGCATTTGAGGATTACGTTTAATCTGTTATGCAATAGCTGGGCTTCAGAGGAGTTCTGCATCCTGTGGCTTTAACACAGAGTTAAATCTGAGTACATAATGTATGTACAAAGAGATTAAGTTGATAACACCATCAGCACAATAAAATAAAGCACTAATGGTCAGTTCTTCAAACTGAAATAATTACCTTCAGTACAACACGCGACATGCTGCCACTAATATTGTTGTCCCAGTGCTGCTTGAGTAATACCGTGTCTTGGTGCTTACCTCAGATCTTACACCTCCACCCAACCAAGTGTAAGCAAACACAGAAAGGTATGAGCTTGAACCATTTATCGATGGATGAAAATTTAGTTTTCACGTGTCCCCTCTGGCAATTACATGCATTTTCTCTGCATTATTGCTCTTTAAATGAGACATATTTGCAACACCAGAAGCTCCTCCATTCTGCGCCCGGCCCGCGGGATTGTGGCGGTCGTCTGGGCGCGGAGGCTTGACGACGACACCTTCAGCGACCTGAGGAACGGCAGCTGTGACAGGCCGCCGACGTGGCTGTCACTTGTCCTGACTGATGACAGACGCACAGCCTCTTGCTGCCGGCTAACATCTGGGAGAGCAAAGAGCCCGACACTCATCCTGACAGCAGGGGGAGGATGAAAGTGGCGGAAGAGGCTCAAGGAGAGAGGCAGGCGTTTAGTTTTTTTATTGTTTTCTTTTAAGTCACCACATTTGAGTCGAAACAAATCCATGGGACATTTTAATTGCGTACATTTTGACTTGTCCTGGAAGCAGAAAAGGCACAGGTGCAACTAATGACATTAATAACGGCTGTGTTCCTCTGAAGGTCTCAGAGAGACATGCTGGTGAGTCAGCATGTACAATACCAGGACTCTGGAACTGGCTCATCTAAATGTAATGCGGCCGTTATCAGTCTTGGTAATAACACAGACTTTTCCTGCCGTGACGTGAAAATGGATTTTCATTTTATAAAACTAGATGTCTACATGTTTACGTCTATAGACCATACAATGTGCTTATTCATACAGTAATGACAGATGGCAGGGGACATTATCTGTTTGATTAATAAGGTTTTGTGTTGCACTGTAATGTTCTTACATTTTAGCGTAAGTGTATTTTTATTGAGAATTTCTCAAGGTAACACCCTTGTGGCTCTTGGATAAAACATTAAATGAACAATAAGAAACAAACATCTTGTCAGTTCTCCATCAGCAGCACTTCATGTCTCTTGTCTGCAGTGGACTGAAGACAAAGTGTCCAGTG